>JACSYO010001809.1:0-39714 GCA_016806645.1 Ophiodon elongatus | reverse complement strand
GATGTTGTTCTCTGGTCAGAGGACTCACTCTCGGTGGCAGTGTGAGAGTGGACGTGGTGGTTGTTGACCGGCTGAGACGGACTGTCCATCTCCAGAGACCCTGAGGAGGAGGAGGAGGAGGAGGAGGAGGAGGAGGAGGAGGAGGAGGAGGAAGAGGAAGAGGAGAGGAGGAAGAAGAGAGGAAGTCAAACACACTACTTCCTGTTACAGATCCCCCTCAGACCCTCTCAGAGGACTCACGTCTCTCCAGGATCTCCGTGATGCCGGCGTTGTCGGCCTCCAGCTCCATCTTGAACTTGGCCAGTTCCTGGTCCAGTTTACGCAGGTGACGGTCCACCTGGAGACACACACACCTGTACAGGTAACTCACTAATACAGGAGACACACACACACACCTGTACAGGTAACTCACTAATACAGGAGACACACACACACACCTGTACAGGTAACTCACTAATACAGGAGACACACACACACCTGTACAGGTAACTCACTAATACAGGAGACACACACACACACCTGTACAGGTAACTCACTAATACAGGAGACACACACACACCTGTACAGGTAACTCACTAATACAGGAGACACACACCTGTACAGGTAACTCACTAATACAGGAGACACACACACCTGTACAGGTAACTCACTAATACAGGGAAAACCTGTACAGGTAACTACTAAACAGAGACACACCTGTGGTACTCACAACCAGGAGACACACACACCTGTACAGGTAACTCACTAAACCAGGAGACACACACACCTGTACAGGTAACTCACTAAACCAGGAGACACACTGTACAGGTAACTCACTAAACCTGAGACACACACACCTGTACAGGTAATATAAAGTGAATATAAAACATTAAATATAAAGTGAGGAGTCTTCACTGACATCTGGTGACGTTCAAGAGAACAAGCTGTTTATATGTTTATATTCTTCACTCACCAGGTCATAAATCTGATTGGCCAGCTGGACTTTCATCAGCATCTTCCAGAGCTTTGTAATAGTCCTGAAACAGTGAGGAAGAGGAGAACCAGTGAGGAAGAGAGCACAGTGAGGGAGAGGAGAACTCAGTGAGAAGAGGAGCGGGAGAGAGAACTAGAGGGAGAGAGCATGGGAGGAGAACAGTGAGGGAGAGAGAGAACAGTGAGGAAGAGGGAGAACAGTGAGGGAGAGGAGCACAGTGAGGAAGAGGAGAACTCAGTGAGGGAGAGGAGCACAGTGAGGGAGAGGAGCACACAGGAGGGGAGAGGAGAACCAGTGAGGGAGAGGAGTACAGGAGGAAGAGGAGCACAGTGAGGAAGATGAAGAGGGAGAACATCCTCCCTCACCTTCTGATGACCTCCATCTGCTCTTCTCTCCACTCCGGTTTGTTCTTCTTGGCGTTGACGAAGAACTCGATCACCTTCTGCTCCAGCTGGTCAGTGGCGTCTGAGGCAGGTAGACAGGTATTCAGACAGACAGGTAGACAGGTATTCAGACAGACAGGTAGACAGGTATTCAGACAGACAGGTAGACAGGTATTCAGACAGACAGGTAGACAGGTATTCAGACAGACAGGTAGACAGGTATTCAGACAGACAGGTAGACAGGTATTCAGACAGACAGGTAGACAGGTATTCAGACAGACAGGTAGACAGGTATTCAGACAGACAGGTAGACAGGTATTCAGACAGACAGGTAGACAGGTATTCAGACAGACAGGTAGACAGGTATTCAGACAGACAGACAGGTATTCGGACAGACAGGTATTCAGACAGACAGATATTATATTCAGACAGACGGGTGTTGCTTATAAACTCCCAAACATGTTGTTGTTGTTGTTGTTGTTGTGCAGAACAATAGAGAGAAAAAGACCATGAGGTCATCTGGTAAATGCTCAATAAACATAATTATAAATATAATAATAATAATAATAATAATAATAAATAAACATAATACCTATATTTGACTAATATGTAAATAGGTGTATTATTATTATGATTATTATTATGTGATGATTAAGTTAATGGTTGTTGATGACTGGCCGCTTTACATCCGGGTCCTCAAGGCCTTTACATTCGGGTTCTTGAAGCCACGGACACGTGACCTGAGTGAGTGACACGTCACCGCCCTGCTCCAACGGATGAGTGACGCGTCTCTCGACATGACCCGGAAGTGAGCGTGTTAACTGCATCCGGTGGGTTAGCCGGCTGAGCTAACATGCTAACTCCAGCGCGCCGGTGACCGGGGCCGTTGGCTCCCGTTACACCGGGCGCGGGGTCAGGGTTACCCCCCCCACCCCGGTACGTACTCTGCACCTGCAGGTCCATCTCCCGCATCTCCGTGAAGCGGTCCCGCAGGTCCAGGGGCAGCTGCTCGATCACTGCGGGGAGACGACACGGTTAAATACAGCGGCTACGCACACGCGCTTAGCGCACAGTCTCGGCACAGCCCCGGCCCCGCCGCGGGCCGCGCGCAGCCCTCGCGCCGTACTCACTCTCCAGGTAGTCCTCCAGGTACAACATCGCGGCGAGTCACCGGTTCGCGGGTTTACGGAGAAATATTCTTCTTTCAAAATGGCGCCGCGAGCCGCTGTTCTCTCGGAAGAAAATACGCAAGAAGTCGAGGTCAGAGGCGATGACGCGCTTAGCGGCCGGCTTCTGATTGGTTGGGACTCACAGGGGGCGTGGGTTCGCGGTCTCGGGACAGATGGCTTCTGGGAGATGTAGTTCGAGACATGCGCAGCTCGTTTCTTTTGTACAAAATACCCTAAAATCAACTATGGAAGCCCACTGCTGCCACTGATGAAAAAATAAAGATCCTGTAAGTCATTGTAATGAGATACTGGTAAGTCATAATTATGACTTACTATCGCATAATTATGACTTATAATCTCATCATTATAACTTATTATCTTATAATTATAACTTATATCTCATAATTATAACTTATGTCTCATAATTATAACTTATGTCTCATAATTATAACTTACTAAGTCATAATTATAACTTATGTCTCATAATTATAACTTATTATCTCATAATGACTTACAGGATCTTTATTTTTTCATCAGTGTGTAATGGGTAATTTTCTCTGCTCCATATTTAATATTCTATTTCTAACAAATCCAGGTATCTTTGTTGTCATGTTTCATGTATTGTAATGTGTATATTGTGTACTTTGTGTGTATATTTAAAGCACAGTACTGGTCATTAGACAAATAAAAAAGCTTGAAACCTGGAATTTGGTGAAATCTATAAATAAATTAAACATTTAGGAACATTTGAGATTCAACGATTCATGTAACATGTTTAGTGAAATACCACAAGATGGGCTCGTTGTGCTCATAACAATAATAATAATAATAATAATATAAATACAAAATATTAAAAATAATAACAAATATATGACATGTTTGGATATTATTCTGTGGAATAGTTTTACGTTCTTCATTCTCATAAGATATGTATGTTCTGACTCCCTGATCATTTAATAATAAATATTACTGTAGAGCAGTAATACCTCATAAGAGTATTATAGTAGAGCAGTAATACCTCATAAGAGTATTACTGTAGAGCAGTAATACCTCATGAGAGTATTATAGTAGAGCAGTAATACTCTCATGAGAGTATTATAGTAGAGCAGTAATACCTCATGAGAGTATTATAGTAGAGCAGTAATACTCTCATGAGAGTATTATAGTAGAGCAGTAATACTCTCATGAGAGTATTATAGTAGAGCAGTAATACTCTCATGAGAGTATTATAGTAGAGCAGTAATACCTCATGAGAGTATTATAGTAGAGCAGTAATACCTCATGAGAGTATTATAGTAGAGCAGTAATACTCTCATGAGAGTATTATAGTAGAGCAGTAATACCTCATGAGAGTATTATAGTAGAGCAGTAATACTCTCATGAGAGTATTATAGTAGAGCAGTTTCATAGCCCTTCGTCTTCATCACCATGTGATGAAGACGAAGAGGAGGAACCCTGAGTCTGGTCATGTGATGAAGACGAAGAGGAGGAACCCTGAGTCTGGTCATGTGATGAAGACGAAGAGGAGGAACCCTGAGTCTGGTCATGTGATGAAGACGAAGAGGAGGAACCCTGAGTCTGGTCATGTGATGAAGACGAAGAGGAGGAACCACATCAAAAGACTCTTATTAAACTGAACTGTCCAAATATAGTTATGAATATTAAAGTAACTACGTGTGTCCATAAAGACTCATGTAGTGTGTGTCATGTAGTGTGTGTGTCATGTAGTGTGTGTCATGTAGTGTGTGTGTCATGTAGTGTGTGTCATGTAGTGTGTGTCATGTAGTGTGTGTGTCATGTAGTGTGTGTGTCATGTAGTGTGTGTGTCATGTAGTGTGTGTGTCATGTAGTGTGTGTGTCATGTAGTGTGTGTCATGTAGTGTGTGTGTCATGTAGTGTGTGTCATGTAGTGTGTGTCTCATGTAGTGTGTGTGTCATGTAGTGTGTGTGTCATGTAGTGTGTGTCATGTAGTGTGTGTGTCATGTAGTGTGTGTCATGTAGTGTGTGTGTCATGTAGTGTGTGTCATGTAGTGTGTGTCTCATGTAGTGTGTGTCATGTAGTGTGTGTCTCATGTAGTGTGTGTCATGTAGTGTGTGTCTCGTAGTGTGTTCATGTAGTGTGTCTCATGTAGTGTGTGTCACGTAGTGTGTGTCTCATGTAGTGTGTGTCCATAAAGACTGTGTGTCATGTCTCCTCTCCACCACTAGAGGTCTCCGTGTCTCCTCTCGGCCTACTGACCCCGCGGAGGCGGACACATTCCTCTGTCCTCCCCCGGGACTGCTGACGGGGGGGGGAGAGGGCTGCACGCATGTAATTAGTGAGGAAGAAGAAGAAAGGAAGAAGAAGAAGAAGAAGAAGAAGAAGAAGAAGAAGCCCCCCCCCCGGCCGCTGCAGGCTCCGGTGTCCGCAGACCGGACTCATTCGTCCCGCTGGAGCTGTGACGCAGCGGCGCGTCCTGCGCGTGTCCCGGACATTAACGGACATTACCGGACATTAACGGACATTACCGGACATTAACGGACATTACCGGACATTAACGGACATTAACGGGTGTCTGTGAGCTCCTGTTGTCTTCAGGCTTCTGGTCTCACGACCCGGAGGAGGACGTGCGGGACTCCGTGCTAAAGAGAGTGGTGACGGGTCTGACCGCTCCATCCTCCCGCGGGGTGAGGAGCTAGGAAACCACCTGTTGTGGAAGGGTCCCGGAGACAGCCGAGCCCCGGACCCCAGACCCTGGACCCCAGATCCCGGACAACAGACCCCAGACCCCGGACCCCAGACCCCAGACCCCGGACCGAGCCGGGTGAGAGGCGCGCGGAGCGGCATGCTGTGTTTGCGCGCGGAGCAGAGGAGAGGCTCCGCGCTCCGGAGGCCTGGCCCCGGGGCCCGGGTGGCGGGTCCCCAGTGAGATGGTGCCATGGGGCCCCGGGCTCACATGAGCTCACATGGCTCGGGAGGACGCGGTGAGGTGTCTGCGCTGTCTGCTGCACGCGCTCAACCTGCTGTTCTGGGTGAGAGGCTCATCATCATACATCATACATGAGGATGTATAAGCCTTATGGATCATATCTCATGTTACATAACCTGAGATATGATCCATAAGTTAAAGTTTACAGTTAAAGTTAAAAGTTAAAGTTAAAGTTAACAATTAAAGTAAAATTTTACAGTGAGGGTTTACAGTTAAATTTTACAGTTAAAGTTTGAAGTTTACAGTTAAAGTTTACAGTTAAAGTTTGAAGTTTACAGTTAAAGTTTACAGTTAAAGTTTGAAGTTTACAGTTAAAGTTTACAGTTAAAGTTTGAAGTTTACAGTTAAAGTTTACAGTTAAAGTTTGAAGTTTACAGTTAAAGTTTGAAGTTTACAGTTAAAGTTTACAGTTAAAGTTTACAGTTAAAGTTTACAGTTAAAGTTTAAAGTTTACAGTTAAAGTTTACAGTTAAAGTTCAAAAGTTAAAGTTTGAAGTTAAAGTTTGAAGTTAAAGTTTACAGTTAAAGTTTAAAGTTTACAGTTAAAGTTTACAGTTAAAGTTTACAGTTAAAGTTAACGTTAAAGTTAAGTCCCTCCCTCCGTCCCTCCCTCCCTCAGTCCGTCTGACCCTCCGTCCCTCCCTCCCTCCGTCCGTCCGGCCCTCCCTCCCTCCGTCCCTCCGTCCGACCCTCCGGCCCTCCCTCCCTCCCTCCCTCCGTCCGTCCGGCCCTCCCTCCCTCCGTCCGACCTTCCGGCCCTCCGTCCCTCCGTCCAACCCTCCGGCCCTCCCTCCCTCCCTCCGTCCGACCCTCCGGCCCTCCCTCCGTCCGACCTTCCGGCCCTCCGTCCCTCCGTCCAACCCTCCGGCCCTCCCTCCGGCCCTCCCTCCCTCCGTCCGACCCTCCAGCCAACCCTCCGGCCCTCCCTCCCTCCCTCCGTCCCTCCGGCCGACCCTCCGTCCGACCCTCCGGCCCTCCCTCCCTCCCTCCCTCCGTCCATCCGACCCTCCCTCCCTCCGTCCGTCCGTCCAACCCTCCGTCCCTCCCTCCCTCCGTCCCTCCGGCCGACCCTCCGTCCGACCCTCCGGCCCTCCCTCCCTCCCTCCCTCCGTCCGTCCGTCCGTCCGTCCCTTCGACCCTCCGTTCGAACCTCCGGCCCTCCCTCCGTCCGTCCCTCCCTCCGTCCGACCGTCCCTCCGTCCGACCCTCTGCCCGACCCTCCGGCCCTCCCTCCCTCCCTCCGTCCGTCCGACCCTCCCTCCCTCCGTCCCTCCGACACTCCGTTCGAACCTCCGGCCCTCCGTCCCTCCGGCCCTCCCTCCGTCCGGCCCTCCGAACCTCCGGCCCTCCCTCCGTCCGACCCTCCGGCCCTCCCTCCGTCCGACCCTCCGTCCCTCCCTCCGGCCCTCCCTCCGTCCGTCCGTCCCTCCGTCCGACCCTCCGGCCCTCTCTCCCTCCCTCCGGCCGACCCTCCGGCCCTCTGTCCGTCCGACCCTCCCTCCCTCCATCCGTCCGACCCTCGCTCCCTCCGTCCCTCCCTCCATCCCTCCCTCCGGCCCTCCCTCCGTCCGTCCGTCCCTCCCTCCCTCCGTCCCTCCGTCCGACCCTCCGTCCGACCCTCCGGCCCTCCCTCCCTCCCTCCGGCCGACCCTCCGGCCGACCCTCCGGCCCTCTGTCCGTCCGACCCTCCCTCCCTCCATCCGTCCGACCCTCCCTCCCTCCGTCCCTCCCTCCATCCCTCCCTCCGGCCCTCCCTCCGTCCGTCCGACCCTCCGGCTCTCCCTCCCTCCCTCCGGCCGACCCTCCGGCCCTCTGTCCGTCCGACCCTCCCTCCCTCCGTCCATCCGACCCTCCCTCCCGCTGTCCGTCCGACCCTCCCTCCCTCCGTCCATCCGACCCTCCCTCCCTCCGTCCCTCCGACCCTCCAGCCCTCCGGCCCTACGTCCCTCCGACCCTCCGGCCCTCCCTCCGACCCTCCGTCCGGCCCTCCGTCCCTCCGTCCCTCCGGCCCTCCCTCCCTTCGACCCTCCGTCCGTCCCTCCGACCCTCCGTCCAACCCTCCGGCCCTCCGTCCCCCCGTCCGACCCTCCGTCCCCCCGTCCGTCCCTCCGGCCCTCCGTCCCTCCGATCCCCCGTCCGGCCCTCCGTCCCTCCGACCCCCCGTCCGACCCTCCCTCCCTTCGACCCTCCGTCCGTCCGTCCAACCCTCCGTCCCTCCGTCCCCCCGTCCGACCCTCCGGCCCTCCGTCCCCCCGTCCGTCCCTCCGTCCCTCCGACCCCCCGTCCGACCCTCCGGCCCTCCGTCCCTCCGTCCCTCCGTCCCCCTGTCCGACCCTCCGGCCCTCCGTCCCTCCGACCCCCCGTCCGACCCTCAGACCCTCCGTCTACATGTCTGACATTCTGGATGTTATTTGCAGCAGAAACTGATCCATGTGTTTATTTGTGCGTCCAGCTGATGTCAGCTTGTGTGCTGGGAGTAGCAGCCTGGATCAGAGACCCCCTGAACACCGTCCTGACCCTGACCGCCCACACCAGGTGAGTCTCACACACACCAGAGTCCAGGTTTCACAGTCAGACCAGGGTCCAGGTAAACCAGAGTCCAGGTATCACAGTCAGACCAGAGTCCAGGTTCACACAACCAGAGTCCAGGTTTCACAGTCAGACCAGAGTCCAGGTAAACCAGAGTCTAGGTATCACAGTCAGACCAGAGTCCAGGTTTCACAGTCAGACCAGAGTCCAGGTAAACCAGAGTCTAGGTATCACAGTCAGACCAGAGTCCAGGTTTCACAGTCAGACCAGAGTCCAGGTAAACCAGAGTCTAGGTATCACAGTCAGACCAGAGTCCAGGTTTCACAGTCAGACCAGAGTCCAGGTAAACCAGAGTCTAGGTATCACAGTCAGACCAGAGTCCAGGTAAACCAGAGTCCAGGTAGACTAGGCTCCAGGTAGACCAGACTCCAGGTAGACCAGGCTCCAGGTACCTGATGAATGTGTGTGTGCAGGCTGGAGGAAGCGGCCGTCCTCACCTATTCCCCGGCGGTCCACCCCGTCATCATCACGGTGTGCTGCTTCCTCTTCATCGTGGCCATGGTGGGCTACTGCGGGACCCTCAGATGTGACCTGCTGCTGCTGTCCTGGGTAGGTCCTCCTGCTCCTGGACCCTGCAGGTTCAAGATCAATCACATGCTTCAGTTCATGCCGTCAGGTCTTCAGTGAGATGAACACATTCAAGGTTGTTGTTTTATGATCCGTGAAACAACCAGCTGATAAGAAACGGTAGTGGCCTGGTCTCTGGGAGCATGTAGAGGTTTCTCACAAGAACCAAAGAGTCAACATGTCCACCTGTGGAACCCCTGTGGAACCCCTGTGGAACCCCTGTGGAACCCCTGGGTTCTTGAGTCCTCCTCTGATACTAAAACAAACACCTGGTCGTGCAGGTGAACCAAATCCACCTGAATCCTCCTCATGGAGTCAGTGTGAACAGAGGTCAGTCTGTAAAGGGGCTCGGTCTGTGATCCAGGTCATCTGTCTGCTGTCACCTGAGTGGGCGGGGCCAGGTGTCAGGTGTCTCTATTGTCCCCAGAGGAGAGATAAGATTGTCCCTGAAACAGGAGACGGCGGACACAGAGCAGCCTGCTGAATGGACTCCCAGAGGGCATGATGGGAAACCAGCTCCCCCCCCGAGACACCTGGGAGATGACATCATCGTAGAGACCTGAGATTTAAAACGCCGTTCTGATCAGAGGAAGTACTCAAGTACTTACTAGTACAAGTACTCACTCGTACAAATACTTACTAGTACAAGTACAAGTGAAGTAAATGTACTTTACTTGAGTTTTCTACATTTACTGATGACTTTTAAACCGTTACACATCAAACAGATAAAAGTTGTGTGATAGAAGAAAGTTTATACAGCTGTTAAATAACGATGACATCATTCAGAGGCTTCCGGTAATACTCATTATATAAATACAACTGTCTAAATGTAGAGTACTTGTACTTGTTACAGGAGGAATCTGATGTTTCATGCAGCAGATCTGAGGTCTGTTATAAATACAGACACGAATCTGAGCCTAAACTTAGACCTGCTGCTTTGTCCTCTTCAGAGTCTGGTTCACATGAACACCTCCAGAGTCCAGCTCCTGGAAAACCAGTGAATACAGGTTCTAGAGTCCAGCATGGACTGAAGGAGGTCTTCGTTGGCTTCAGGGACAAGAGGAGGACTTTGGTAGTGTTGGCTTCAGGGACAAGAGGAGGACTTTGGTAGTGTTGGCTTCAGGGACAAGAGGAGGACTTTGGTAGCTCTGGCTTCAGGGACAAGAGGAGGACTTTGGTAGCTCTGGCTTCAGGGACAAGAGGAGGACTTTGGTAGCTCTGGCTTCAGGGACAAGAGGAGGACTTTGGTAGCTCTGGCTTCAGGGACAAGAGGAGGACTTTGGTAGCTCTGGCTTCAGGGACAAGAGGAGGACTTTGGTAGCTCTGGCTTCAGGGACAAGAGGAGGACTTTGGTAGCTCTGGCTTCAGGGACAAGAGGAGGACTTTGGTAGCTCTGGCTTCAGGGACAAGAGGAGGACTTTGGTAGCTCTGGCTTCAGGGACAAGAGGAGGACTTTGGTAGCTCTGGCTTCAGGGACAAGAGGAGGACTCTGGTAGCTCTGGCTTCAGGGACAAGAGGAGGACTTTGGTAGCTCTGGCTTCAGGGACAAGAGGAGGACTTTGGTAGCTCTGGCTTCAGGGACAAGAGGAGGACTTTAGTAGCTCTGGCTTCAGGGACAAGAGGAGGACTTTGGTAGCTCTGGCTTCAGGGACAAGAGGAGGACTTTGGTAGCTCTGGCTTCAGGGACAAGAGGAGGACTTTGGTAGCTCTGGCTTCAGGGACAAGAGGAGGACTTTGGTAGCTCTGGCTTCAGGGACAAGAGGAGGACTTTGGTAGCTCTGGCTTCAGGGACAAGAGGAGGACTTTGGTAGCTCTGGCTTCAGGGACAAGAGGAGGACTTTGGTAGCTCTGGCTTCAGGGACAAGAGGAGGACTTTGGTAGCTCTGGCTTCAGGGACAAGAGGAGGACTTTGGTAGCTCTGGCTTCAGGGACAAGAGGAGGACTTTGGTAGCTCTGGCTTCAGGGACAAGAGGAGGACTTTGGTAGCTCTGGCTTCAGGGACAAGAGGAGGACTTTGGTAGCTCTGGCTTCAGGGACAAGAGGAGGACTTTGGTAGCTCTGGCTTCAGGGACAAGAGGAGGACTTTGGTAGCTCTGGCTTCAGGGACAAGAGGAGGACTTTGGTAGCTCTGGCTTCAGGGACAAGAGGAGGACTTTGGTAGCTCTGGCTTCAGGGACAAGAGGAGGACTTTGGTAGCTCTGGCTTCAGGGACAAGAGGAGGACTTTGGTAGCTCTGGCTTCAGGGACAAGAGGAGGACTTTGGTAGCTCTGGCTTCAGGGACAAGAGGAGGACTTTGGTAGCTCTGGCTTCAGGGACAAGAGGAGGACTTTGGTAGCTCTGGCTTCAGGGACAAGAGGAGGACTTTGGTAGTATTGGTAGATCTCCAGCTGATCTTGTGTTTCTTGTGTTTCTCGTGGTTCTGGTGGTTCTGGTGCTTCAGTACTTCTGCAGCCTGCTGCTGATCTTCTGTGTGGAGCTGGCCAGCGCTGTTTGGACCTACGACGAGGTGAGAAAAGCCTGATGTTAGTTATTATATTTCATGAACCCACATATTCATGTCATGTCTGAGATGTTTACACTCAGTGTTAAATATTATCATATTAAACAATATCTTGTTGTAGTTTTCTAGATATGTAAATATGTGAGTATTTAATGGTTATTTAGTGAGTATTTAGTGAGTATTTAATGGTTATTTAGTGAGTATTTAGTGAGTATTTAGTGAGTATTTATTTAGTGAGTATTTAATGGTTATTTAGTGAGTATTTAGTGAGTATTTATTTAGTGAGTATTTAGTGAGTATTTAATGCTTATTTCGTGAGTATTTTGTGAGCCACCTCTGAGTGTGAAACGGACCAATCACAGACGAGCTGCTGAGCAGCTGCAGGGTTCAGTTTCTCTTCTAAGAATAAACAGAAATGTGAGAAATGAACGATCACTGACTGATCCTGTTTCCCTGAGAGACACAACTACTACACAGCAACTACTACACAACAACTACTACACGACAACTACAACTACACAACTAAGTACTAACTACTAGGTGCAGGGGGTTGTGGGTAATGTAGTCAGAGTGAAAGGTTTCTTCTCAGCAGAGAGCTGACACCTGCTGGGGGTCATCTACAGGTCAGGTGGGGGGAGGGGTCCTGATGATACTGATTGTGTCTCTTTGTCCCTTTCTGTCTGTCTCCCTGTGTGTCTCTCTGTCCCTGTCCTCCCTGTCCTCCTTGTCCTCCTTGTCCTCCTTGTCCTCCCTGTCCTCTCTGTCCTCCCTGTCCTCTCTGTCCTCCCTGTCCTCTCTGTCCTCCTTGTCCTCCTTGTCCTCCTTGTCCTCCCTGTCCTCCCTGTCCTCCTTGTCCTCCCTGTCCTCTCTGTCCTCTCTGTCCTCCTTGTCCTCCCTGTCCTCCTTGTCCTCCCTGTCCTCTCTGTCCTCCCTGTCCTCCTTGTCCTCTCTGTCCTCCCTGTCCTCTCTGTCCTCCCTGTCTTCCTTGTCCTCCCTGTCCTCCCTGTCCTCCTTGTCCTCCCTGTCCTCCCTGTCCTCCTTGTCCTCCCTGTCCTCCCTGTCCTCTCTGTCCTCTCTGTCCTCCCTGTCCTTGTCCTCCTTGTCCTCCTTGTCCTCTCTGTCCTCCCTGTCCTCCCTGTCCTCTCTGTCCTCCCTGTCCTCCTTGTCCTCCCTGTCCTCCCTGTCCTCCTTGTCCTCCCTGTCCTCCCTGTCCTCCCTGTCCTCTCTGTCCTCCTTGTCCTCCCTGTCCTCCCTGTCCTCCTTGTCCTCCCTGTCCTCCCTGTCCTCCTTGTCCTCCCTGTCCTCTCTGTCCTCCCTGTCCTCCTTGTCCTTGTCCTCCCTGTCCTCTCTGTCCTCCCTGTCCTTGTCCTCCCTGTCCTCCCTGTCCTCCCTGTCCTCTCTGTCCTCCCTGTCCTTGTCCTCCTTGTCCTCCTTGTCCTCTCTGTCCTCCCTGTCCTCCTTGTACTCCTTGTCCTCCCTGTCCTCTCTGTCCTCTCTGTCCTCCCTGTCCTTGTCCTCCTTGTCCTCCTTGTCCTCTCTGTCCTCCCTGTCCTCCCTGTCCTCTCTGTCCTCCCTGTCCTCCTTGTCCTCCCTGTCCTCCCTGTCCTCTCTGTCTTCCCTGTCCTCTCTGTCCTCAGCCTGTGGTCCAGCGCTCTGATATGATCAGTCTGAAGTCTCGGATGCAGAACTTCGGCCTGCAGCGTTATCAGTGGCTCACACACACCTGGGACAGCTTCCAGAGCGAGGTCAGAGGACACACAAACACAAACACACACACACACACACACACACACACACACACACACACACACACACACACACCCAGAGCGAGGTCAGAGGACACACAAACACAAACACACACACACACACACACACACACACACACACCTTCCAGAGCGAGGTCAGAGGACACACAAACACAAACACACACACACACACACACACACACACACACACCTTCCAGAGCAAGGTCAGAGGTCACACACACAGGAGCTGACAGGTGTGCGTGCGTGCGTGCGTGTGTGTGTGTGCGTGTGTGTGTGTGTGTGCGTGTGTGTGTGTGTGTGTGTGCGTGTGTGTGTGTGTGTGTGTGTGTGTGTAGTTCCAGTGCTGTGGGGTGATCTACTTCACTGATTGGCTGGAGATGACGGAGATGGAGTGGCCTCCTGACTCCTGCTGCTCCAATCAGTATCCAGGATGCGCTCGCCACGCCCACGACCACGACCTCAGCGACCTGCACCAGGAGGTGAGACGCCTTAAAAAGATCCTCTAGATCAAGTAGATGTTTATTTAGTATCAGAAACTGTTGAACACATTTATTTAAATTAATTGATACAATTCCTACAGAGATTATGGTAAATGTAAGATAATCTACTTCATGAACATGAAGCCGATAAAATAGAAACTGGTAACTTTGTATAAATTCTCAAATGAAACTTCAACATCTCCTGCAGGTGTTTAAAGTGGGTCCTTCTGAGTTCTTCTTCTCTTCTGGGTTTCAGGGCTGCGGGCCGAAGATCTACAGCTTCATCCGAGGGACGAAGCAGCTGCAGGCGCTGCGTTTCCTGGGCGTGTCCATCGGCGTGGCTCAGATCCTCGCCATGGCGCTCACGCTCACGCTGCTCTGGGCGCTTTACTACGGCAGGAAGTCTCCGGAGCCGGAGCCCACGGCGCCGGACGACTCGGGCCCCCTCACCGTGACACACGGCCCCGCCCCCCTCACCGTGACACACGGCCCCGCCCCCCTCACCGTGACACGCGGCCCCGCCCCCCTCACCGTGACACGCGGCCCCGCCCCCCTCACCGTGACACGCGGCCCCACCACCCTCACAACTGTCGTAACTCATGGAGTCTGAACCTGGTCCCGAGACCGGGGCTGGTCCCGAGACCGGGTCTGGACCCGGACAGCGTACACAGACCTGTCTGATCGTCTGATTGGTCGAGTTTCTGTTCTTTTCAGTGACGTGACTGTGATCTCAGATATTATTATTGTAATAGAAACAATAAATAAACGTGAGTTCTGAGATTAGAAGAGAAAGAAAAACCTCCTGGACTCTGTAGGAAAGCCGAGGAACACAAAGGATTCTGGGACTTTGAGTTGTTTCACTGGAGGAGACGGTGAACATGACGTGTTCATCTGGATTGTGACAACATGTGCATGGTGTTGAATATTTAAGAATATCTGTCATAACTACTAAACAATAAAGCAGCATAACTGTGGACGTTTGATTTCGTCACCAGCCTCTGCAGGTGAGGCGGGCGGGGTTACTGCTCAACACCCCTATGTTTGTGGAGGAGTCTTTTGTGGAGCTTTAGGACTTTCCTCAGCATGTGATGTTTATTATTTATGTGTTGTTGATTCATAACAGTTCAACGTTCGTCACATTTCAGAGGAGACATTTAGAAGATTTAATAATATTAAAAATCTAATATCTGAACGTTTTCAGAGGAGCTTTGAGTCGAGACCTTCAGACCTTCAGACCTTCAGACGGAGGTCTCAGCCTCGTTGCATAATCGAGAATCACCAGAATGTACTGATGTCCCCTAGTGGACTTCACCAGGGACCACCAAGTCCATAGCAATGGCTCATCAATTCTAGGGGGGTATGAGGGGAGTCCTGAAACGGAGCCTGGCGGTGGAACCGGCTTGCAATCCGCTGCCTTGTCTTCTCACCCCGAGGTGCCCAGAACACGGCTGTGGGTGCAACACTGTTGAGATTAACTGTTTAGGGACCACCAACAAGTCCCTCCTCTGGCCTTCGTCCCTTTAGTACAACAGTTTATGTGATTGTGAAACGAGGGTATGTTATCTCACCCACCCCTGGAGCTGGTTCCCCTGTATTACCAGCAGATCAGGGTTCTCCATCTGGGCCGATCCCAACTGGCCCCTCAGACTTGGCAGCCAGGAGTCTTCACCCCCCCATCAGCGCCGGGCCCCGATGGTGAGGAGGCTTCACCCCCCCATCAGCGCCAGGCCCCGATGGTGAGGAGGCTTAACCCCCCCCATCAGCGCCGGGCCCCGATGGGAAGGCAAAAAAACGTTGTCCAGTGTCTCCTGACTTTAGAAGCCTCCTGACGAGATTTACTGGTGGAGGAAGTTTTTTCTCTCGGCTTTTCAATTTTGACCCAGACTTGGTTCTTGGGGAACTTCCCCGGTTTTCCTGGCGCAGCCGGTGATACAGGAGGCAATCCCGACCTATCAAGCCCGGGACCCGGAGATGGAAGCACCCCCCCCTTTCAGCTGACAGCTGCCTTTAACTGTGGTGAGTGTGATGAGGCCGGTAGGGAACTCTTTGGTGCCCCGTGGACGCAGGAGACCGGCACCATCTCCCCAGGCCTCGATGGGTCCAGAAGATGGGTTGGACGAGGGACACAACACTGCTCGAGTCTACCAGCGCTCCTGAGTCTCCCATCTACTCTGACTGGTGTCATGTGGGCTGGCTAGGTTTCCTCCACCCAGCAGGAGGTGAGCAGGCGACAGGGTTCATCATCCCCAGGCCGTCGCAGGAGATGTGGCCTGGCTCTCCACATTGAAAGCATCGCGTTAGCTCACCAGTTGAAGGAGGTGGCCTTCGTCTTGGACCCTCCGGTTCAGGTGTCCTAGTCCTCGGAAGAGGTTCCGTAGATCTCTGGCTCACCTCAGGGACCGCTCGTGTCCTCTGGCTCTCCCCCAGGATAACCAGCTCATCTGGCCTCATACGGTAGAGACCGAATGTATTAGTCCATCATGATCCTCTCCAAGACACTGAGCTCCTCCGGGTCGGATGTTGGTTGCCCGGTCGAGGTCAAACATTTGATCCCTGGCTCAAACCTCCGGTCGTGGACAATCTGGGCTCTTGCTGATAAACTGTAGTCGCACCGTGGCAGCATTTCCTTCTTTAAGACGCCGTATTCCTCGGCCTGGTCCGTAGGGGGCTCGAGGTAGGCTTGCTGTGCCGGACCGAGGAGGAAGGACCGATAAGATCTGCCCAGGTCTCGTCGGGCCTCTTAGCTGTGTGCTCAAAGGCCGTAAAGTAGGCCTCTATATCGTCGCTCTCCGTCATCTTGGGAACAACCCAGCTTGGATCTGGCTGCCTGGTCTCTTCCCTGAGTGTTGACACTACTTTCATACACGTCTGGACCTCTGCTTGATAACGGCGTTCTGCTGTCGCTGCTCCTGTATCATCGCCCGGTGCAGCATCTGCTGGTCAGCACACATACGCACCAGAGCTCCATAGACTGCTACGCCACCACCAGGGTCCTCGTGCCCACATTCTCCACCAGAGTAACAGGATGCTCGGAGGACCAGATATAAATGTCAGCTCAGAGGCAGTTAGTGGGTTGTTTACGATATTTAATAAAACAACTTGAACAAACAACAACAGAAAATCAAGCTCATTCCAAGAGCCTTTCCCCAAACTAGAACTAAGCTTTCCTAATCTAACCGGGCCGCTGGCTACTTACCTGTTTCTCCTCCCTGGAGACCTGAGGGAGCTCCTCTCTGCTCCTCTCACAGCACGTCTCTCACCATCCATCTCCTGTTCACCCTTTGTTCCTCTCCTGGAGGAGGAGGTGAGGTCCTCATCTCCTTGATGAGGTCAGGTGTGGCAGGAGTGGGCGGAGCCTTCGGGCTGGGAGTTGTGCTGAAGTTCTTCAGGATTCTTTGGTGGTTCAAAGGTAGAAAACAGATCTTTAAGGTGCTCTGGACCTCCTGTAGTTCAGGTTTCACTGAAGGAGGTCCAGGACCATGACAGAAACCTGGTGGACTCTGAGCTCCTTCTGGAGGAGGAGGAGCTTCTTATGAAACCAGGAGGAGGAAGAGGAAGACGAGGAGGAGGAGGAAGAGTCCAGACTTATTTGAGTGTTTTAATAGGACAATGTTTTATTTTATTTACTCACACATTAAAACCTTGGAAGCTTTTCTTTTTCAATATTTTCCTCAATAATTCATATTTTTTTCATACAACACAAGCGGAAACAAATCAAACGTCAGAATTCCTTCAAAGACGTCATAACGCATGCACGATAGAAAGATATCATGAGACGACAACTCCTTATGGAAACTACTGAAAGAATACCATAAATAACACCTACAGCACATGTGCACCAGCAACAGTAATAATAATAATGATCATCTTTATGCCTTTCTTTTAATAATTAACAATATGATCCTCAAAAATATGTTTCTATCGTTGTTTCCCTAAATTCAAAAGGAATCTTTACAAAACAGACCAAAGGAAAGCGGTTGCATATGTCACATGATCAAGCAGTGATGCATGATGGGAGTTCAGCTCACGGGGTCGGCCATTTGCAATTTCTCCCCAAAAGAAACTTTCAAATAAACATAAATAAATCAGCTGTTGATGAAGCTGAAGATCACAGACGAGACCTCGTCTCAAGCTCCAGATCTAATCGGCCACCAGCTTATATATAATATATGTATATATATATATACATATATATGTACAGTATATATAGAGATATATATATATATATATATATATTATATTATATGTATTATTTATATCTATAGATAAGAACTTGTGTGCACTGGAAGGATCACAAGATCAAACAATATCTTTCATGACTTCAGGAAAGAAATATTAACAGACTTTCATGTCTTACGATGTTAAAGTTTTTATGAAATACTCGTTGACTTTATTGCTGAGAAGAGGATTGTTGCGTTAGCCTAGCATAGCATAAAGGTAGCATAGCTATTTAGCTATATACACATAACTAACCTGTTAATAAGTTATATGCACTTGTTTACAGCAGTTTGTGGTTCTAGAGGGAGTTCTGGAACTATTTGTTGACAAACAAGTGCTAAGCTAGGCTATGATAAAATAAGCTAGGCTAAGCGAAGCTAGATGTTGATATCCATCTGAACAATCAGAGTATTTTCCCAAATGTTGAACTGCTCCTATTACGTAATCATAATTATAATTATTCTGATTGTTACATTTAAAAGAGGACGATTGTTTAGTGATGATGTCGTTGTTTACTTCTGGTCATAAAGACGGCTGGTCGCATCAGTCCGTTAGCCACTGAGCTAATGCTACGTTAGCTAACGTTATAAATTCACAGACTGAATATACAAAGATCCTGATTAGAGTCATAAACATTGATGTGATGTGCTTCAAAGATTATGAATGAGCTTTTTCTATCGCTCAACGCGGTCCGTGCTACATTTATAACTAGCTAACGTAGCTAACGCTAGCTCATAAATAACCAGACTCATCATTCTGTTCGCGAACGTTAAACTCTGATAGGGACAAATAGTGGTATTAAGTACAGTACAATGTCCGATGTGTAAATCTTACCGAGATATCCCAGAATCTCCCTGAAATCAGTTCTGTCACAGAAAGTAGCCCACAGTGCTGTAACCATGGTTACATTAAGAAAACAACAACAACGAAGATAAAAGCTGCAAAGACAAAAACACATTTTCTCTTTCAGCATAAATTGACATCAGAGGAGTTTTTCATGAAGAGTTTGAGTTTGTGTTCAGACTGAAGTCACAGCAGTCTCCTTCCTCACGCTGCATGCAACGCCATGCTGCAAGACCTGAACCTCCCCCACTGGACCAGGAAGAGAACTAAACCTCCCCCACTGGACCAGGAAGAGAACTAAACCTCCTCCACTGGACCAGGAAGGGTACTGAACCTCCTCCACTGGACCAGGAAGAGAACTAAAGCTCCTCCACTGGACCAGGAAGGGTACTGAACCTCCTCCACTGGACCAGGAAGGGTACTGAATCTCCCCCACTGGACCAGGAAGAGAACTAAACCTCCTCCACTGGATCAGGAAGGTTACTGAACCTCCTCCACTGGACCAGGAAGAGAACTAAAGCTCCTCCACTGGACCAGGAAGAGAACTGAACCTCCTCCACTGGACCAGAAAGGGTACTGAATCTCCTCCACTGGACCAGGAAGGGTACTAAGCCTCCTCCAGTGGACCAGGAAGGGTACTGGACCAGGAAGGGTACTAAACCTCCTCCATTGGACCAGGAAGAGAACTAAACCTCCTCCACTAGACCAGGAAGATAACTAAACCTCCTCCACTGGACCAGGAAGGGTACTAAATCTCCTCCGCTGGACCAGGAAAGGTACTGGACCTCCTCCGCTGGACCAGGAAGGGTACTAAACCTCCTCCACTGGACCAGGAAGGGTACTGAATCTCCTCCACTAGACCAGGAAGAGAACTAACACTCCTCCACTGGACCAGGAAGGGTACTAAGCCTCCTCCGCTAAACCAGGAAGGGTACTAAACCTCCTTCACTAGACCAGGAAAGGTACTAAGCCTCCTCCGCTAGACCAGGAAGGGTACTAAGCCTCCTCCGCTAGACCAGAAAGGGTACTAAGCCTCCTCCGCTAGACCAGGAAGGGTACTAAGCCTCCTCCGCTAGACCAGGAAGGGTACTAAGCCTCCTCCGCTAGACCAGGAAGGGTACTAAGCCTCCTCCGCTAGACCAGGAAGGGTACTAAACCGCCTCCACTGGACCAGGAAGGGTACTAAACCGCCTCCACTGGACCAGGAAGGGTACTAAGCCTCCTCCGCTAGACCAGAAAGGGTACTAAGCCTCCTCCGCTAGACCAGGAAGGGTACTAAGCCTCCTCCGCTAGACCAGGAAGGGTACTAAGCCTCCTCCGCTAGACCAGGAAGGGTACTAAGCCTCCTCCGCTAGACCAGGAAGGGTACTAAACTGCCTCCACTGGACCAGGAAGGGTACTAAACCGCCTCCACTGGACCAGGAAGGGTACTAAACTGCCTCCACTGGACCAGGAAGGAGCAGCGTGACGCATTCAGGGGCTCCATGGGCAGAAGTATATCAGATTAATATCTTTATACATTTTCTTTGGTGTATAGCCACCTGAAAACAAGAATCGTTGTGTTTTCGTTAGCTTAGCATGAGGTGTTTCTATCCTCTTTATGGAGCTCGCCATGTTGCTACAGAAGCCCAGAAGGGTCAAACAAACTCCACACTGACCCGTTACAGAGAACCGGTCACTTTGGGAAGAACATGTGTTAAACATTTTACGCCCTGCTGCTGAACTCATACTTATTTGTTACGTGTTTGTGAGGTCAAATAAAAATCAGAAGTCAATAGATTAACAAACATAAACATGAATATATAAATGGGAAATTATACAAACAAATAAGAAAGTTATTAAATAACAATCAAAAACAGTGAAATGATAAAAAAATATACAAATGATACATTTAATAAAACAAAATAAAGTAAAATAAAATGAATATATTAAAACAAGATACCTCTTCGCCCCCAAAATACCACAACATTTTTAAAACTGCATATTGAATTTATAAAGTTTGCTCTTTAATTATATTCTCTTTTAAAACAGGAACAAAACTGTCTTTTGAAATTGTTTTTAAATCCTGTCTTTGTCTTTTGTCTCTTAAAAAATATTTGAATTGTTAAGTTTGAACGTGATTCTAAAATAGTGACCACACGGCCTCATTAAGCTGCAGAAGCTTTTCCTCTTCAGGTTTGCAAAGTAAAAACTACACGGACGGGTTCAGTCTTTTCTTCAGTTACACGATCCAAACAATGTCGGGAAAATACAAACTCACCGGATGGTTATTACACTTAAACTTTGAAGATTACAAACCACATAACCAGTTCCTATAATGTGTTTTATGAGCACTTGATTGATTTCAATTACAAACGTGAGAAAACTGTCCGGGACACAAAAATACAAAGTATGATAATTCTGAATCGCGGCTAATATATATATATATATATGTATATATCTATCTATATCTATATCACATAGATGTAGATATTATATATAATATATATATATATTCAGAGACAGACGAGCTAACTGCTAGCCTTGCGAAGTGAAAGCTGTTTATTTCAAGTAGAAATAGAAAATGAGATATGGTATTGTTTTTAGGAGCCGTTAGCTCTGGAAGACAGTTAGCTTAGCTCACAGTCACAGGACTTTGTCTTTATGTCATGACATAACTCTACTTTTCTCTTATGGCTTAGCCGAGGTTATTACAATAACATCTTTTTCCTGAATGCAAGATATTTATAACGTGTAGAAAAGGCCATGAAGGAAGTTAGCTTTACGGTCCAGCTAGTTCAGAGTTAGCTTATAGGCCTCACTGTTAGCTCTTGAAGGGATTGGTGACTAGCATGTTAGCTAACGAGATACAACTTGTAAATCAGTTGTTAAAAAGGTGTTTTTTTTCTTTTGACGGAGCTGTTTGTGCTAAGCTACACTATTCGCATGTTCCTCTGGTAAGATGGTTAACAGTGTATTTCCCAAAATATGTGACATTTTCTTTACAATGCATTCTAAAAATCTACGTGAGCATCGGCTTTCTTTGTGATGTAAGACATCACGTCTAGAGACACACAGGATTGGACACACAGTAGTGGTGAGCATTTAAACTCTTCTCGGAGAGAGATCAGTCATCGGCCAGAGGGCCGTTTCCTCTCCTCAGAGGTTCGACTGCTGGAAGAGAAATCCTTCTTAGAAGACAAAAGAAAAGCAAAAGCAATCCAAGGAGGAGTGAGCTGAGTTTTAGTGCGTACAGAACGACTTCTCCCTCCAAGAGAGGGGAGCTAACCGTCACCAAACCCCCGACCTCCGAGTCTGTGGTGGAGCGGGGCCACCGATCCCCGACGCCTGGCGCCCGTCATCATCGTTTCCGTGTTGGAGGACGACGTTGTGATCTAGAGTGCAGACACCCTGACGATGTTGGCCTGGGAGTAGTCGATGGTGCTGGAGGACGCGTTGCGTTCGGGCCTGGTGCCGGGCGGCGTCGGCATGCTGATGACGGCGGCGGTGATGTACGGCTGGTCACAGTTCAGGGGAACCGTCTCCTCAAATTTAGCGTTCAGACTGGATCGACTGGATCGACTAGAGAGGAAAGAAAACAGATTGGTAAGAGTTCAGATGAAGGCATCAAACTCCCGGCAGCTGCAGCCGATGATCCAGACGTCTACGGGGGCGAGCGGGTCATCCACACTGTCACCTCTTTACTCACAACTATGAATCCAGCTTCATTCATAATTCATGAATGTGTACACTAAACAAGTGGCAGTATTCATAAAGACGAGATTCAGCTGCTGGTGAACGTTCAGACCTTGAAACTGATTTCCATGAAATAATAAGAGAAAGTGTTATGTAGTGTGAGCCTGGTGAAGACGAGCATCAGTGATACTGAGAGGCTGAAACCGGAGGAGGCTGTTAGAGACACGAGCTGGTGTCCCAGCTGTCCATGTTCAGGAGAAAGTTCCCAGACCTCCCACAGCCGGACATATTCTGGATTCCTGCTCCCTGACTCTCCATGGGAACACTCGGTCACGTGACCTCTGGAGCCATGTGTTTATATACAGTATGTCTGAGAATGTGGCTCCACTGTTACTGTTTATAACTTCATTTCATTTATTTACAAGTTTAAGGCAGAACGTCTCCTCCTCAGTTCGGCTCTAAAACTTCATCTAACGGAATGAATTCAGGAGCTACTGAGCATTAACATCAAATCATAAGAAATATGAAGCCAATACAGGTGCAGTTAAATGATTTAATGAACAAAAGGATTACAAGTAATAAGTCGTAGTAATAAACTAAGGGACCCCTGGAACCTTTTCAAGCACTCTACAATCGTTATAAAGATCTCTAAAACCTCCCAAGGACCCCTGGAACCCCTTGAAGCACCAATGGGAACTACCTAAAGACCATTAGAACCTCTAATATCCCCTTTAGGGACCTCTGCAACCTCGTCATTGTCCACTAAAACATCACGACTTCAAGTCCTCTTCCTCGGACTGAAGGTGTTTCCTAACTCAGGACACCACGGTGTTCCTGTTTCCTACCTGTTGGTGAGCGGCCTCTCTTTGATCTGGATGGTGCTCAGCTCCTGGACGCTGCCACGCAGACCCACAGACATGTTGGAGTTGGAGACGTGGAAGGTCTTCCTCTTCCTGCGGGCGCAGCAGGAGGTGAAGCCGTGAGGTGAGGAAGAGATGGAGGAAGAGCGAGACAGCTGCTTCACCAGAGTTACCTCCCTGCAGCTCGACTCGTACATCTTCTCATCCACAAACTCGTGGTTCTGAGGCAGAAACAGTGTCGGGAAGTTAGAGGTCGTCAGGGGGTTAAAGGTTAAAGGCACTTAGGATGTGAGACTTTATGACTTCGGCGCCTCCTAGTGGTAGCATTAAAACAGAGCCTCAGATTTGTCAGTATCAGTTCTTTTAAAGTGGTCTTTAATATGTACATAAATCTACAGCTTGTAGACAACTGTACTGATTAAATTATGATGGATGAGTGAAAGCTGTGGCTGCAACCTATTAAAGGTGTAGTTTCTTTGTGGATGACTGAGTGCTTTTTAAATGAAAGTGTGTCTCTGATCTCACCGTGGTTTTCTCCAGGCAGTGCAGGAGGTGGTTGTGCTGAATGTCAAAGTTGGGGTTGGCCTTACACACCAGCGCCTGTCCTGCTTCCTTGGACGCCTTCAGGACACAAACACAGATCACATGACTACTGTGAGCCCATCCAGAACCACAGAGATGGTCATTCCCACGTGACACACACAAGGACATGGCCCTCGTTCTCACCACCTTCTTCAGACACAACACCTCATGTATCTGGGTTCATGCCTCCTGGATTACGGTGAGTAAGAAAGTGACGGATAGCTCACTGGTTTAAACGACGGCTGCCGTTCAGCAGCTTAATCGCTGCTTCCCGAAATGTGTTTGTTTCTGCTTGTTCGCTTGTTTTGACTGAAGCCTTATTTGACCCAAGAGAGCCACCGTACTGTTGCTCAAGGGTTCAGACTGAATGTGACGCAGGTGGACGGACTGAATGACTGAAGACTCTGTAATCATGGAGTAAAGAGCTCAGGTGGTTAGAATCAGAAAACCGGCTCTGGACTGACTGCCTTTAGGGTCCATCCTGGGGGCCAAGAAGGTCATGAACCACACTCCTGAGGACCCTAAAAGAAGTCCTGTATCTTCACTTCTGGGGACTCGAAATTAAGAATACCTCTCACTCTCACGTCCTAAAGGAGTCATGAACCTAACCCTGGTGAAAGGCACCTCACTCTTGAGGATCCTAAGCTAAGGATCACCTGATTTAAAGGAATTTATGAATATTTACTTCATGAGGACCCCAAAGAGTGTCACCCTCCTTACTCCCTAGGATCCAAAAGCAAGTGGGACACTGTCCTCGCAGGGACCCAACAGGAAGTGATGTTCCTAAATCCTCCTACCCTGGTGGAAGGCAAGACCTTCATTCTTGGGGCCGCTAAAGGAAGTGACCCTGTTTAACAAGACGATACCTTGTGTAACGAGACGGTACCTTGTGTAACGAGACGATACCTTGTGTAACGAGACGATACCTTGTGTAACGAGACGGTACCTTGTGTAACGAGACGATACCTTGTGTAACGAGACGGTACCTTGTGTAACGAGACGGTACCTTGTTTAACGAGACGGTACCTTGTTTAACGAGACGCTACCTTGTTTAACGAGACGGTACCTTGCGTAACGAGACGGTACCTTACGTAACGAGACGGTACCTTGCGTAACGAGACGGTACCTTACGTAACGAGACGGTACCTTGCGTAACGAGACGGTACCTTGTTTAATGAGACGGTACCTTGTGTAACAAGACGGTACCTTGTTTAATGAGACGGTACCTTGCGTAACGAGACGGTACCTTGTTTAACGAGACGGTACCTTGTTTAACGAGACGCTACCTTGTTTAACGAGACGGTACCTTGCGTAACGAGGCGGTACCTTGCGTAACGAGACGGTACCTTGCGTAACGAGACGGTACCTTGTTTAACGAGACGGTACCTTGTCTAACGAGACGGTACCTTGTTTAACGAGACGCTACCTTGCTTAACGAGACGGTACCTTGCGTAACGAGACGGTACCTTGCGTAACGAGACGGTACCTTGCTTAACGAGACGGTACCTTGCGTAACGAGACGGTACCTTGTTTAACGAGACGGTACCTTGCGTAACGAGACGGTACCTTGCTTAACGAGACGGTACCTTGCTTAACGAGACGGTACCTTGCGTAACGAGACGGTACCTTGCGTAACGAGACGGTACCTTGTTTAACGAGACGGTACCTTGCGTAACGAGACGGTACCTTGTTTAACGAGACGGTACCTTGCGTAACGAGACGGTACCTTGCTTAACGAGACGGTACCTTGCGTAACGAGACGGTACCTTGCTTAACGAGACGGTACCTTGCTTAACGAGACGGTACCTTGCGTAACGAGACGGTACCTTGCGTAACGAGACGGTACCTTGTTTAACGAGACGGTACCTTGCGTAACGAGACGGTACCTTGTTTAACGAGACGGTACCTTGCGTAACGAGACGGTACCTTGTTTAACGAGACGGTACCTTGCGTAACGAGACGGTACCTTGCTTAACGAGACGGTACCTTGCGTAACGAGACGGTACCTTGCGTAACGAGACGGTACCTTGCGTAACGAGACGGTACCTTGCGTAACGAGACGGTACCTTGCGTAACGAGACGGTACCTTGCGTAACGAGACGATATGAGGTCTCAGTGTTCAGAGAGCAGTAACTTCTCAGGAACTCTCCATCATGTCTGGTTTTGTCTCCCTGGAGGACGAACTAACGTGTCCTCTGCTGATGGAGGAAGTGAAGCTCTGACTCTCTCTGAGTCCTCCTCTCTGTTCTCCTGACAGAAGCTCCTGGCTCTCCTTCAGCCTTTCCTTTAAAAGATCACTGAACATGTATGGAGACACTGCCTGAGCTTTCTAGACGTTAAAGATGTCAGCTTGTGGTCTTACCTTCTGAGCTCGTCTCTTATCGGCCCTCTGGCTCTGGTGGTAGATCCGGCTGAAGTTAGAGACGATGACGGGAACCGGCAGAGCGATGACCAACACGCCGCTCAGAGAGCAGACCGAGCCCACGATCTTCCCCATGATGGTCTTTGGTACCATGTCGCCATATCTGAGAGCGAGAGAGGGAGACAGAGAGGGAGAGAGGGAGGGAGGGAGAGAGAGAGGGAGGGAGAGACAGGGGTGGAGAGAGAGGGGGGGAGAGACGGAGAGAGCGAGAGAGAGAGAGGGAGGGCGAGAGGGAGGGAGAGAGAGAGAAGGGGAGAGAGGGAGGGAGAGAGAGAGAGAGAGAGAGGGAGAGAGACAGAGAGGGAGAGAGGGAGGGAGGGAGGGAGAGAGAGAGGGAGAGAGAGACAGGGGGGAGAGAGAGGGAGAGAGAGAGACAGAGAGAGAGAGGGAGACAGGGAGAGAGAGAGAAGGGGAAAGAGGGAGGGAGAGAGAGAGAGAGAGAGAGAGGGAGAGAGACAGAGAGGGAGAGAGGGAGGTAGGGAGAGAGAGAGGGAGAGAGAGACAGGGGGGAGAGAGAGGGAGGGATGGCGAGACGGAGAGAGCGAGAGAGAGAGACAGAGAGAGGGAGGGAGAGAGAGAGAGAGAGAGGGAGAGAGAGGGAGAGAGAGAGAGAGGGAGAGAGGGAGGGAGAAAGGGAGAGAGAGAGAGAGAGAGAGAGAGGGAGAGAGAGAGAGAGAGAGAGGAGGGTAAACAATCAGGTAAACAGACTGTTTATGAGACGCCATCTTGTTTTCTTGTAACCAGAAGAAGACCAGAATGTTACATTAAACTTTAAAGAGATATAAATGACGTACAATATATTTATTTCTAAAATGTTAATGATTGGATATTTGAGGTTGAATGTCTTCATATTGTGGTTGAGCCTCATTTACACAATGTCTTTAGTCTCCAGTGATCCGTAAGTTAGTCGTCTCCTCCCAGGAGACCTGATCAGGTGATATGATATACGACACATGATTTGATTACAGAAACATAATAGAGTTTATTGTTGTTGTTTTCCGACTGAAGGAAACAGCTGATGTGTCAGGAGAGTAAATGTCCCGGAGGACAAAGCGTCTCCGACTCTCTGAAGAACAACATGTATTTATGAATAATAAATGTTCAGCTTGCTGCTGCTGACAGAAACTCAATGTTTGAACCTAAAACACTTTTTCACGGTCAGCAGAAAAACAGCTGATTCAGCCTTTTGAGGAGAAATCAGTTCAGTCAGCGTCCAGCAGGAGGAGCCAGAGGGCTTCTTCTTCTCCTATAGATACATATTTATATATATATACGTACATATATATATATATATATATATATATATACGTATTTATATATATATCTTATATATATAAATATAGATATATTCATATCTCTCTATATATATATAGAGAGATATAAATATATAATCAGATATGATGAGCTCGTGAAGACGTCTGCAGCCTCGTTTCATTATGAATAGAAATCAAGGTAAATGGTCGATTAGTCCTCATGAATGCATAAACACGCACGCGCACACACGCGCACGCACACACACACCCACACACACGCACACACACACACACACACGCACACACATCCTCCTTGTTGAAGGACACAGTCACATGACTTTGATACACACCTGTACTCTGAGTGTGTGCTTCTAATTTTGTATGCTTGACTGTTGAAAATGTCACACACAGACTCACACACTCTCACACACTCACACACACACTCTCACACACACTCTCACACACACTGACTGAGACAAGGTCGCAGCCTCTGATTGGCTGCCTCAGAGACGAGGTGATCAGTCACTGACAAACTTTACTGTCACCTTGGACAAAACAAAGACACAAAGATACAAAGACACAATATAATATATATATATATATATATACATTATATATATATATATATACATTATATATATACATTATTATATATATATATATATATATCATATACATAATATATATATATAATATATAATATATTATTATATATATATTATATTTTATATATATATATATATTGTATATATAATATATATATATATTAATATACATATATATTATATATATATATCATAATATATATATTATTTATATATAATATATATAATGTATGTATATATAATAATATATAATATATATAACTTCAGCTCCGTTCATGCTGTCGAGAAAAAGGTGAAGTCCATCTTCCTCACATCACCTTCATCATCAGGTGAAGGTGACACACACACACACACACCCTGGGTGGGTTTCTAAATGAGGTTCTGGTTAGAACCCCCTGGGTGGGTTTCTAAATGAGGGTTAGGGTTAGAGACCCTCCTCAAGGACTCCTAGAACCTCCTAAAAAACAAGAAATACCTCCTCCAGAACCCGTGGAACCTCCTGAAGAGGAGCTTGTTCTGAACGCGGCATGAATAGAAATACATATACATACAATACACATCTTCAGATGAAACCGATGGAAGAGGAAGTGGGATATGAAACAATAACCTTCTGCAACCAGAAGACAGATCACGTCTTTAAGACGAGGAAACAGAAGCTGATGAAGAGGAAGAGGAAGAGGAAGAGGAAAACAGAGTTTGTTTATAGACAGTAAATCAGTCTAACTGATCTGAGATCTTCTCATTCATAAAACAGAAGTAATCCATGTGAGGCCGAGGCTCTGGCCTCTGATTGGCTCCCAGGCTGATTGATGACATCACAGGTGGAGCTCTATTGACCTATCGATGGTCGATGTGTTCAGCTCCGAGCTGCACACACTGGACACAAGATGGCCGACAGACGTCTCACTCAGTTTTAAATTAATTTACCCAAACAGACGATCAACTTCATTCAACGTTTGGTGGTTTTATACAAGATGAGATCTCCTACCTCAGTGTGTGTGTGTGTGTGTGTGTGTGTGTGTGTGTGTGTGTGTGTGTGTGTGTGTGTTGGCTGTTTGTCGAACAGATTAAAGAACCAAAAGGCCTTCAGAGGAAGTTTAATCACCATGTCTGATCCTCTAACCCTGCAGCCAACACAATACATGATAATCCTGCTCCTGCTTCACACACACACACACACACACACGGCTAGCTTCATAAACGTGGTCAGAAGCAGAAATATTTGTTTATTTGGTCGCTAACGTCAAATATTATAAAATGGAAATACAGATTTACATTTTCAGAATCTTTTCCGTCGTTAAGCAGAAAAGTTTTCTGCCGATGAGGAAATTATGATGATAAATGGAGACGGAGACACATTTGTGGAAGAAGATAATGAACGGTTCAGAGATTTCATAACAGGAAAAATAACTTCTCAAATGTTTCCTGCAGAGAAAGTGTTTGTTTCACTGAAGCTGCTTTATGCTTTGATCTGAATATGAACAACATGGTGTGAAGAAGAACAAGAATAAACCTTGTTGTTGAATACTGGATGTAGTTTTTCTTTATTTCTATTGTATATCATATTTATCATATGACTCAGTCTAGCCCAGAAGTCAATCTCTGGTTCTTAAACGGGAACTTCCTGAAACATGAAAAAAACCAAGATGGTGACGGCCAAGAAAACCAAGATGGAGACGGCCAAGAAAACCAAGATGGAGATGGCCAAGAAAACCAAGATGGTGACGGCCAAGAAAACCAAGATGGAGATGGCCAAGAAAACCAAGATGGAGACGGCCAAGAGAACCAAGATGGAGATGGCCAAGAAAACCAAGATGGTGACGGCCAAGAAAACCAAGATGGAGATGGCCAAGAAAACCAAGATGGAGACGGCCAAGAGAACCAAGATGGAGACGGCGAAGAGAACCAAGATGGAGACGGCCAAGAAAACCAAGATGGAGACGGCCAAGAAAACCAAGATGGAGACGGCCAAGAAAACCAAGATGGAGACGGCCAAGAAAACCAAGATGGAGATGGCCAAGAGAACCAAGATGGAGACGGCCAAGAGAACCAAGATGGAGACGGCCAAGAGAACCAAGATGGAGACGGCCAAGAGAACCAAGATGGAGACGGCCAAGAGAACCAAGATGGAGACGGC
Organism: Ophiodon elongatus; assembly: GCA_016806645.1. Lineage (NCBI taxonomy): Eukaryota > Metazoa > Chordata > Actinopteri > Perciformes > Hexagrammidae > Ophiodon > Ophiodon elongatus. The sequence goes on along the minus strand of JACSYO010001809.1, from coordinate 9,722 downwards.
CAAGAAAACCAAGATGGAGACGCCAGACAGAGAAGCAACAAAGAACCAAGATGGAGACGGCCAAGAAAACCAAGATGGAGACGGCCAAGAAAACCAAGATGGAGACGGCCAAGAAAACCAAGATGGAGACGGCCAAGAAAACCAAGATGGAGACGGCCAAGAAAACCAAGATGGAGACGGCCAAGAAAACCAAGATGGAGACGGCCAAGAGAACCAAGATGGAGACGGCCAAGAAAACCAAGATGGAGATGGCCAACAGAACCAAGATGGAGACGGCCAACAGAACCAAGATGGAGACGGCCAACAGAACCAAGATGGAGACGGCCAACAGAACCAAGATGGAGACGGCCAAGAGAACCAAGATGGAGACGGCCAACAGAACCAAGATGGAGACGGCCAAGAGAACCAAGATGGAGACGGCCAACAGAACCAAGATGGAGACGGCCAAGAAAACCAAGATGGAGACGGCCAAGAAAACCAAGATGGAGATGGCCAACAAAACCAAGATGGAGACGGCCAACAGAACCAAGATGGAGACGGCAAACAGAACCAAGATGGAGACTGCCAACAGAACCAAGATGGAGACGGCCAAGAAAACCAAGATGGAGACGGCCAAGAAAACCAAGATGGAGATGGCCAACAAAACCAAGATGGAGACGGCCAACAGAACCAAGATGGAGACGGCCAAGAAAACCAAGATGGAGACGGCCAAGAAAACCAAGATGGAGACGGCCAACAAAACCAAGATGGAGACGGCCAACAGAACCAAGATGGAGACGGCCAACAGAACCAAGATGGAGACGGCCAACAGAACCAAGATGGAGACTGCCAACAGAACCAAGATGGAGACGGCCACGAGACGGGTCGATGAGTTCTGTCCTCCCTGATGATGTTTGGTGAACACAGGTTGCCGGACTGGAGGAGGTGGTGTGGTGGATCTGGTCTGTTTGTTCTCAGTCAGATGACCTCAGGTTTGAGGTTCTGACCCAAGAATGTATGTATGTATGTATGAATGTAACATCCTGGAACAGTGGACATAATCTAAATTGACGTTTTAGTTCATAACTATGTCGTGTGGACAGATATCGAACACAGAATAATTCACTTTCAGTCACTTTAACTTCGCAAACATGAAATCCATCTTCGTCACGTCTGTCTTTTAAATCCATAAACAATCTGTAGTTAGTCATCTGTCACTGCCAGACAACCCTAACCCACTTCATCCCACCTGATCCAGGACCTGATCCAGGATCTGATCCAGGACCTGATCCTGGATGTGATCCAGGACGTGATCCAGGACCTGATCCAGGATGTGATCCAGGATCTGATCCAGGACCTGATCCAGGACGTGATCCAAGATCTGACGTTTTTTTAGTAAAGCTGGCGACACTGTAAGAGCTCTAGAATACTGGATCTAGATTCTTTTTTCTTTTTTTTCTAGCATCTGAAAATATTTGAGCTGTTTACATTCTTCTTTAATCTGTTGCCTGCTGCAAGATGGTGATGATGATGGAGGAGGAGGAGGAAATCTACTGTTTGATTTAAAATAATATATATATATATATAATATGAAAGGAGAATGTTTCTTAATATCTGTGCCAACGACTTCTGTGAAGTTAAAGTTTTGAAGTCTGAAAGTGAAACTGGGTCTCACACAGACATCACTACTTAAACACTGCCAACTCCCACAATGCACCACAACTTCACTCAAAGCAGCACCATGAAATAAACAGACATTTACTACAAATTATTATTATCCTTAAAAATGAATGATGTAGATTTACTGCTCAGTCGTCCTCATCTTCATCAGTTCTTCTTCTTCTTCTTTCCTGTTTATGTATTTAGTCCATAACTCCAGATCATATGATTGTTTATGTATTTAGTCCATAACTCCAGATCATAGAGGCTCCGTGAGGCTCTGATGTGAAGGGTTAAGTTACAGACGACAGCGTTGGAGGATCAGCTGGCTCGAGCCTCTCTAGTCACGTCAGCGCTCGGCCTTCTGGGAGATGTGGTTTCTGAGCGTGAAGAGGTCGCAGTGTTAACGTGATGCAGCTTCACACGATGTTTATGATGTTTATGATCTTGTCTCTCTGGACTCTGAATCATTCATGAGCTGCAGGAGACATTTACGCCTGTAAACCTCCTGAAACCTCCTCTACAGACCTCTGAACCTCCTGAAACCTCCTCTACAGACCTCTGAACCTCCTGAAACCTCCTCTACAGACCTCTGAACCTCCTGAAACCTCCTCTACAGACCTCTGAACCTCCTGAAACCTCCTCTACAGACCTCTGAACCTCCTAAAACCTCCTCTACAGACCTCTGAACCTCCTGAAACCTCCTCTACAGACCTCTAAACCTCCTCTACAGACCCTGAACCTCCTGAAACCTCCTCTACAGACCTCTAAACCTGCTGAAACCTCCTCTACAGACCTCTAAACCTCCTCTACAGACCCTGAACCTCCTGAAACCTCCTCTACAGACCTCTAAACCTCCTAAACCTCCTCTACAGACCTCTAAACCTCCTCTACAGACCTCTAAACCTCCTCTACAGACCTCTGACAGGACTTCCTACAGTCCATCTCATCCTCATAGGAGACGACCATCACCTCCTAGAGGACAGAGCAGTCCATCTGGTCCTCATAGGAGACGACCATCACCTCCTAGAGAACAGAGCAGTCCATCTCGTCCTCATAGGAGACGACCATCACCTCCTATAGGACAGAGCAGTCCATCTCGTCCTCATAGGAGACGACCATCACCTCCTAGAGAACAGAGACCCCCAAAACACCCAAAACAAAGCTCAACGAGGTCAACGCTGCTCACTGAGTTCAGACGACATCACGGTTTGGGTTAGAATAAGTTACGTCTCACGGGACATGGACAGTGGTCTCCTGGGTGAACGTGTCCTCCGTCACCTGACTTCTAGTCTGAATTTAAACTCCACGATAATCTTCAGGTTATTAATATGAAGGTGGACGGACAGAGGACGTCTTCAGGTAAATCAGCAACGAGAGAGACGAGTGGGGCTGTGCGGTATACCGGTTGAACCGGTATACCGGTTTCAAATTTCCATACGGTATGAATTTTTCATATACCGTCATACCGGTGCATAGCCATAACAACTGTTGTCGCTCTTCGGGAGGCAGCAGAATATAATGTTCACGGCTGAGGTCGCAGTGGGCGGAGCTACTTGTCTTCCGGGTATTGAGATGGAGTCATGGTTATAACTTTATAACAACAATTAATAACCCACAACTAACGCTCTCTAACAGGAAAACACCACGACACAACAGTTTGTGACACATACATACTACATACGTACATTTATAAAATGACACCACCGAACTGCATGCTGGGTACAGCTCGCCCACTACCACAACAAGAAGAAACTCCGTCGCTACATTAAGAAACAGAACAGAGCGATGCAGGAGGAACACCCAGAGACGCACCAACACAACGAGAGACCAGAGACGCACCAACACAACGAGAGACCAGACGCACCAACACAACGAGAGACCAGAGACGCACCAACACAACGAGAGACCAGAGACGCACCAACACAACGAGAGACCAGAGACGCACCAATACAACGAGAGACCAGAGACGCACCAATACAACGAGAGACCAGAGACGCACCAATACAACGAGAGACCAGAGACGCACCAATACAACGAGAGACCAGAGACGCACCAATACAACGAGAGACCAGAGACGCACCAATACAACGAGAGACCAGAGAGCACCTACAACACCAGGTACAAGAGACGCACCATGCAACAGAGACCAGAGAGCGACAACAACAGAGAGACCAGAGAGCAGCACCAGAGACAGAGAGGCACCAATACAACAGCCAGAGAGCACCAATACAACGAGCAGATGCACCAACAGAGAGACCAGGACGACCAATAAACGAGAGACGAGAGACGCACCAATACAACGAGAGACCAGAGACGCACCAATACAACGAGAGACCAGAGACGCACCAATACAACAAGAGACCAGAGACGCACCAATACAACGAGACCAGAGAGACCAGAGACGCACCAATACAACGAGAGACCAGAGACGCACCAATACAACGAGACCAGAGACGCACCAATACAACAAGAGACGCACCAATACAACGAGAGACCAGAGACGCACCAATACAACAAGAGACGCACCAATACAACGAGAGACCAGAGACGCACCAATACAACAAGAGACGCACCAATACAACAAGAGACGCACCAATACAACAAGAGACCAGAGACGCACCAATACAACAAGAGACCAGAGACGCACCAATACAACGAGAGACCAGAGACGCACCAATACAACAAGAGACGCACCAATACAACGAGAGACCAGAGACGCACCAATACAACGAGAGACCAGAGACGCACCAATACAACGAGAGACCAGAGACGCACCAATACAACGAGAGACCAGAGACGCACCAATACAACGAGAGACCAGAGACGCACCAACAACGAGAGACCAGAGACGCACACACCGAGAGACCAGAGACGCACCAATACAACGAGAGACCAGAGACGCACCAATACAACAAGAGACGCACCAATACAACAAGAGACGCACCAATACAACAAGAGACGCACCAATACAACAAGAGACGCACCAATACAACAAGAGACGCACCAATACAACAAGAGATGCACCAATACAACAAGAGACGCACCAATACAACAAGAGAGGAGCTGTGTCTGCTGTTTGGAGCTTTTGGGGTTTTGACAAATCCGATGTAGATCAGAAAACGATTTATTGCAAAGTTTGTCGAGCTGCTGTTATTGCCTCTGGTGGCAACACTAGCAATTCTAAAAAAAAATGTTTTTATATATATATATATATATATATAAAACAAAAACAGGAAGAGACAGAACGGAAGACAGCCACGCGAGCGGTGAACAGCTGTTCAGTTGGCCGGAGGTCCTTTTCGGCGTCAGTGAATGAATGTGTTTGAAAAAAAAATACCGTGAAACCGCCAGAATCTTACAAAATACCGTGATATGAATTTTTGGCCATACCGCCCAGCCCTACGGACGAGTGGACATTTGAATGAGCAGATGAGATGAAGATCATCAGACTCTCACGCCTCACACCTGCCCTCAGGCTGTCAACCAATCACTGCCCGGGACCTGAACCCCCCCCCCCCCCCCCCCATCTCCCCCCTCTCCCCCTCCATCTCCCCCATCTCCCTCCATCTCCCCCATCTCCCCCTCCATCTCCCCCATCTCCCCCCTCCCCTACCCCCTCCACCCCCCCCTACCCCCTCCCCATGTGTGTTGATGTTTCAGGCTCTCTATCTTCTCGACATAAACAGAATCAGGATACTGTTTGTGAAACAACGTTTTAATGTTTCAGGTGATTTCTCTGCAGATGATTCAAACTAATTACATTCATATTTGATTCAGACGAGAAAAAGAGGAAAGAAAAGAACAAACAAGGAACATAAGAATTAATGAACCGACCACAAAATGTGTCAAATCAAAAAGTCATGAAGAGAAAACCAGACACTGAAATAGATTTGACTTTTAGAAACCTGCACACACATGAAGCTTCATGTATATTAATATAAATATATCTACCAACAATGAATCAACTAAGAGAACGGACAGACCCTTTGGGATCTCTGAAAACCTCAAGGACCTCTACAGACCTCTAAACCTCCTCTACAGACCTCTAAACCTCCTCTATAGACCTCTAAACCTCCTCTACAGCCCTCTAAACCTCCTCTACAGACCTCTAAACCTCCTCTACAGACCTCTAAACCTCCTCTACAGACCTCTAAACCTCCTCTACAGACCTCTAAACCTCCTCTACAGACCTCTAAACCTCCTCTATAGACCTCTAAACCTCCTCTACAGCCCTCTAAACCTCCTCTATAGACCTCTAAACCTCCTCTATAGACCTCTACACCTCCTCTATATACCTCTAAACCTCCTCAAGGACCTCTACAGACCTCTAAACCTCCTCTATAGACCTCTAAACCTCCTCTACAGACCTCTAAACCTCCTCTATAGACCTCTAAACCTCCTCTACAGACCTCTAAACCTCCTCTACAGACCTCTAAACCTCCTCTATAGACCTCTAAACCTCCTCTATAGACCTCTAAACCTCCTGTATAGACCTCTAAACCTCCTCTACAGACCTCTAAACCTCCTCTATAGACCTCTACACCTCCTCTATATACCTCTAAACCTCCTCAAGGACCTCTACAGACCTCTAAACCTCCTCTATAGACCTCTAAACCTCCACTACAGACCTCTAAACCTCCTCTACAGACCTCTAAACCTCCTCTATAGACCTCTAAACCTCCTCTATATACCTCTACACCTCCTCAAGGACCTCTACTGACCTCTAAACCTCCTCTATAGACCTCTAAACCTCCTCTATATACCTCTAAACCTCCTCAAGGACCTCTACTGACCTCTAAACCTCCTCTATAGACCTCTAAACCTCCTCTACAGACCTCTAAACCTCCTCTATAGACCTCTAAACCTCCTCTATAGACCTCTAAACCTCTACAGACCTCTACAGGCCTCTAAACCTCCTCTATAGACCTCTAAACCTCCTCTACAGACATCTAAACCTCCTCAAGGACCTCTAAACCGCCTCTACAGACCTCTAAACCTCCTCTATAGACCTCTAAACCTCCTCAAGGACCTCTAAACCTCCTCCATAGGCCTCTGAACCTCCTCAAGGACCTCTACACCGCCTCTACAGACCTCTAAACCTCCTCTACAGACCTCTAAACCTCCTCTATAGACCTCTAAACCTCCTCTATAGACCTCTAAACCTCCTACAGACCTCTAAACCTCCTCTATAGACCTCTAAACCTCCTCAAGGACCTCTAAACCTCCTCTATAGACCTCTAAACCTCCTTAAGGACCTCTAAACCTCCTTTATAGACCTCTAAACCTCCTCAAGGACCTCTAAACCTCCTGAAACCTCATCTACAGACCTCTAAACCTCCTCTACAGACCTCTAAACCTCCTCTACAGACCTCTAAACCTCCTGAAACCTCCTCTACAGACCTCTAAACCTCCTCTATAGATCTCTAAACCTCCTCTATAGACCTCTAAACCTCCTCTACAGACCTCCTAAACCTCCTCTACAGACTTACTCTACAGACTTCTAAACCTCCTCTACAGACCTCCTAAACCTCCTCTACAGACCTCTTATACAGACCTATTCTACAGACCTCTAAACCTCATCTACAGACCTCTAAACCTCCTCTACAGACCTCTAAACCTCCTCTACAGACCTCTAAACCTCCTCTATAGACTCTAAACCTCCTCTATAGACCTCTAAACCTCCTCTACAGACCTCTAAACCTCCTCTACAGACTTACTCTACAGACTTCTAAACCTCCTCTACAGACCTCTAAACCTCCTCTACAGACCTCTTATACAGACCTATTCTACAGACCTCTAAACCTCATCTACAGACCTCTAAACCTCCTCTACAGACCTCTAAACCTCCTCTACAGACCTCTTATACAGACCTATTCTACAGACCTCTAAACCTCATCTACAGACCTCTAAACCTCCTCTACAAACCTCTTATACAGACCTATTCTACAGACCTCTAAACCTTATCTACAGACCTCTAAACCTCCTCTACAGACCTCTAAACCTCCTCTACAGACCGGAGTAGTTCTGATTGAAGATCTAGTCTGTGGTGGGTCAGCTGGTGGTCTCTCTGCAGTCTAGAACTGGTCCTCCAGGCAGGAAACTGATCTGCAGCGTTCCAGTCTCTTGACTGCGTCTGCTTCCTAATCTGGGAACAGGAAGTGGAGGCTGATCGCCTGAGGGATGCTGCTGTCGCCGTGGAAACCCCGTTTGACTTCACTTAGTTTCAGTTTGTTCATCAGAGTGAGACTTCCTGCTGGCGGGGTGCCGAGAAGCTGCTGCGACAGCAAGTCACACATTTCCTCAGGTTACCAAACATCCCACGACACCAACAGCCTCCAGCTCTCCGTTCTCTCAATTATGAAAATCTACTTTCAATATTTTATCTTCTTCTTCTGCCCGCAGCGCTGCATGAGGTCTCCGACATCATAAACATCTTCATATCCTTTAAATATGTCTTCCTGTACCTGTTTGTATGCTGGCTCTTTCTGTGTTTTTCATATACATATACATATATATATATATATACACATATATGTATATACACTAGTATGTATGCATGTATATGACTATATGAATAACCTGATCTGCTTGGGGTTCCCAGCCATTGATCCGTGCTGATTCAGTGTGTGAAAGTCTGGTCATGTGACCTGTAGCTCCAGAGCGATCGCAGCTCATTGGTTGATCGATGTCACATGATCAATACCTGCTGCATCATAATCCACTCGTTATTGATCCGCTCATTCATCATGTTAATACGGGACCTTCTGATTGGCTCGTTAACTCTGATGGAGACTCTGTGATCAATAATACAACAAGCTCCAGACTCAGGAGAGATAAAGATGTGAATATAAATGTTATTATTAATATTATCATTAATCATATAAAGAATAGAGATAAAGATATAGATATAAATATTATTATTAATAATATAAAGAATAGAGATAAAGATATAGATATATGTTGAAACATGGAACTCTTCTTCTGTTTTTCAGACGTTCTCACGAGAGGTGATCGATAAACAAACAGATGTTTGTTTCTTCATCATGATGATGATTGATTAAAGAGAACCAGAAACCCTCCAGAGCCTCCTCCTTATATATATATATATATATATATATATATATATATATATATATATATATATATATATATATATATATATATATATATATATATGTGTTCAGCTGATGACTTCCTATTGATTTTCACAGAGACGCTCTGTAGATTTTTATTGAGAACCGTTCTACTTCCTACAATGTTTCAGACTTTATTTGTTTTATTGAAGCATTTAAAAGACGCCTAGAACGTCCTACAGGACCCCGAAGACCACTGCAAACTACCGAGTGACAACTAGAACTCCAGGACCACTAGAACCACCTCCAGGACCACTAGAACCACCTTCGGGACCACTAGAACCACCTCCGGGACCACTAGAACCACCTCCAGGACCATTAGAACCACCTCTAGGACCACTAGAACCACCTCCGGGACCACTAGAACCACCTCCAGGACCATTAGAACCACCTCTAGGACCACTAGAACCACCTCCGGGACCACTAGAACCACCTCCAGGACCATTAGAACCACCTCTAGGACCACTAGAACCACCTCCGGGACCACTAGAACCACCTCCAGGACCACTAGAACCACCACCGGGACCACTAACAGAAAACAGAACCACCAACAGAACCGCTTCAACCAGCTCAATGACAGGAACTACCCACAGGAGCTCTAGAACCTCCTCCAAGTCAACACCAGGGTGTTAGAACCACATGTTCTTTCCCAGTAAGACACAGAACGTGTGGAACAAACTGGTGATACTCGGGTTCTCTGCCTTCAGCTTGTCACATTGTTCTCCTGATGGAACATTCAGCACGTTATCTCTCCTCAGGAAACTAGAGACAGCTGCTACGTACTCAGGTGTGTTTGTGTGTGTGTGTGTGTGTGTGTGTGTGTGTGTGTGTGTGTGTGTGTGTGTGTGTGTGTGTGTGTGTGTGTGTGTGTGTGTGTGTGTGTGTGTGTGTGTGTGTGTGTGTGTGTGTGTGTGTGTGTGTGTGTGTGTGTGTGTGTGTGTGTGTATA
>JACSYO010001808.1:1895000-1913153 GCA_016806645.1 Ophiodon elongatus | reverse complement strand
CGCACACACTCGCACACACACACGCACACTCACACACACGCGCACCAGCAGTGTGTTCCTGTGAACAGCAGGGGGCCACAAAGTGCCATACGGCTGTATGTACACCTCTGGGCTTGACCTTTGACCTCTAAAGGAAAAGCTGCAGAAAAGAAAACAACTGTATTCTCTGCCTTCAGATGCATGCCTTCATCATCATCATCATCATTATCATCATTATTATTGTAACGTATTGATCTTCTCATGTCACTGCAGTGCTCTTTATTTATCACTCGCTGACAGCTGGAATCGTTCTTCTTCTTCTTCTTCTTCTTCTTCTTTTTTTGTGGTTTCTGATGTTTATCACGTGTCAACGAGGGTTTTTGTACTCTGAGCTGTTTGTCTGCAGAAAAATAAACATGAAGAGATTCATGAGCAGTGTTCAGTCGTTAATCTGAAATCAATAAAGGTTTGAACATTTCAAGAAAACACGATTTTCTATCAACAGTTGAATATATTATGTTTTACTTTGTTTTATTCATCTGTGATATTCCTTCAGTTCTTCTATGTTCAGATGCACTTCTGCTTACTGTGTTGTTAAACTTTACTGCATTCATCAGTGATCAAGTACTGTGCTAAGTACAATTTTGAGGTACTTGTACTTCACCTGCCTACTTCCATTTTCTACCACATTTCAGAGGGAACTATTGTCCTTTTCATGTGATAATACAGATTAAAGTGCCCTGCAGCATGAAGTAAATGTGCTCCAGCTGCAACATTAAAGTGATGTTTGCATCATGAATGCATCAATAAATATAATCCAATAATGTGATGTATGAATCAGGTCATTCTGCGTCATGAGTACTTTTACTTTTTGGCCCATTTTCTCATCAATTCAAACAGACGTTCTCTTGGGAAATTATTATTCATCAGAAAATGAATTCCTAAAAGTAATACCATGTAAATATATCATTTGTATTTGACGTTTTCAGGCTTCCTCGTAGTCTTTGTGCAGTGTTGGAAGAAGTATTCAGATCCTTTACTGAAGTAAAGTACTCAAGTTTCCTGCTGGGACTTTTTTATTTGTAGTTTTGGTTTAAAAATGACTTAGACAATCTTTTAGAGATTTTAGAGAGTTTATTATCCAAAAAAGAAAAATTCACTTTGACCTGTGTGTGAAAAGATACACAAAGACACACAAATATAGTGGGATTTGTCTTCAAATGTATGTTTTCTCTGATAAAACCCAAAGATATTCAGAGAGCATCGTGGGCTTCATATTAGTTTTGGTACAATTTAAATAAAAATACATTTATCACATGATGTAACCAGAAGGCTGCTTCCACAAATACAAATACACTTATTTATTATGTATAAAAACCTCTTCCAGGATTCATGAACAGTGTTTTCTGGAATATAAAAGAGAAACATTAAAGCAACATAAAAGCATAAAGTCTGTTAAAGATGCCGCTTGACTTTCTTTGTCTCAGCGTTGCAGGCGGAGCTTTGATGCCTTGCTCGAGGGCGACGTAGCCGTGTGTTTAAACCGTGTAGTATTCCTGCCTCAGACACACTATATGTATGTATATATATATATATATATATATACATATATATACATATATATATATATATATACATACACACACACACACATGTATATACATATATATATATATATATATATATATATATATATATATATATAGATAGTTTTGATTATATATACACTTATATATATATATACATATATATATATATATATATATATAATAGATATACATATATATATATATATATAATAATATATATATATATATATAGTGTTATATATACTTACATACATTTGTTTATATATATATATATATATATATATAGATATATACATATACATATATGTATGATGATATATATATGATATTATATATATATATACTTATACGATATATGTGTATGACCTCTGGCATGAGCGAAGAGAAAGCTAAATGAAAAAAGGAAGTTTGGAAACCAGCAGTTTCCCTTGATGTAACACAAAAGGAGAACAAGGTAATGTGGAGAGCACCGCAGAGGCAAAGAGGAGCCGAGTACAGTTGTACTAATACATCAAAAGAACACGGTAAAAACCCTCGACGTGGATACTGCACTGTGCCTCAGTACGTGGGAGGTTTCCTCTCAGAAGTTCTCCTTGTTGAAGATGAACTTGACGTCGGCCTCCGAGTGAGACAGGCTCTGCTTCTCCAGAGACTTCCCCAGCTGAGGGGGGCCGCACAGGAACACCCCCACCTTGGTGCTGAGGACAACCACAGGGCATCCGTTACAGGGAGGGGGCGGAGCAGTACTAGCAGTACCTAGTAAAATACTAGGGTATTTTGTGTTTTAGATATTTTAGTTATGGTCATTTGGAATTGGTGCAAATATAAAAACAAGTTAAGTCAGGAATTCAAGAAAAAATGCATAAATATCACAAAAAGTAAAACTATCAGTAGTTCTAGTTGTAGTACAAGTAGCAGAAGTTGTGGTAGTAGTTGTAAAAGGAACAGTAGTTGTAGTAGAGGTATTGTTAGTAGTAACACTAGTAATAGTGTGAGTACAGTGTGTACACAGTGTGTATACGGTGTCTACAGTGAGTATATAGTGTGTGTTCAGTGTATACAGTGGGTACAGTGTGTATACTGTATGTGTACATATAGTGTGTACAGTGTGTGTACAGTGTGTACAGTGAGTATATAGTGTGTACAGTGTGTCATGGGGACACAGTGTGTATATAGTGTATATACAGTGTATATGGTGTATATACGGTGTGTACAGTGAGTACAGTGTGTATATAGTGTGTGTACAGTGTGTACAGTGTGTATATAGTGTGTACAGTGTGTATACAGTGTGTGTACAGTGTGTACAATGTGTACAGTGAGTACAGTGTGTACAGTGAGTACAGTGTGTACATAGTGTGTACAGTGTGTATATAGTGTGTGTACTGTGTATACAGTGTGTGTACAGTGTGCACGGTGTGTGTGTACAGTGTGTACAGTGAGTACAGTGTGTATATAGTGTGTGTACAGTGTGTACAGTGTGTACAGTGTGTACATAGTGTGTACAGAGTGTGTACAGTGTGTACAGTGTGTATATAGTGTGTACAGTGTGTATATAGTGTGTGTACTGTGTATACAGTGTGTGTACAGTGAGTACAGTGTGTATATAGTGTATGTACAGTGTGTACAGTGTGTACAGTGTGTACATAGTGTGTACAGAGTGTGTACAGAGTGTGTACAGTGTGTATATAGTGTGTACAGTGTGTATATAGTGTGTGTACTGTGTGTATATAGTGTGTATACAGTGTGTACAGTGTGTATATAGTGTGTGTACAGTGTGTGTACTGTGTGTATATAGTGTGTGTACAGTGTGTACATAGTGTGTACAGTGTGTATATAGTGTGTGTACTGTGTATACAGTGTGTGTACAGTGTGTACAGTGTGTACAGAGTGTGTACAGTATGTACAGTGTGTATATAGTGTGTACAGTGTGTACAGTGTGTTTATAGTGTGTACAGTGTGTACATAGTGTGTACAGAGTGTGTACAGTGTGTACAGTGTGTACATAGTGTGTACAGTGTGTATATAGTGTGTGTACTGTGTATACAGTGTGTGTACAGAGTGTGTACAGTGTGTACAGTGTGTATATAGTGTGTACAGTGTGTACAGTGTGTCTATAGTGTGTACAGTGTGTACAGTGTGTATATAGTGTGTACAGTGTGTACAGTGTGTCTATAGTGTGTACAGTGTGTACATAGTGTGTACAGAGTGTGTACAGTGTGTACAGTGTGTACAGTGTGTATATAGTGTGTACAGTGTGTACATAGTTAGTGTGTACAGTGTGTCTATAGTGTGTACAGTGTGTACATAGTGTGTACATGGTGTGTACATTGTGTATATAGTGTGTACAGTGTGTATATAGTGTGTGTTCATTGTGTATATAGTGTGTGTACAGTGTGTACAGTGTGTACATAGTGTGTACAGAGTGTGTACAGTGTGTACAGTGTGTATATAGTGTGTACAGTGTGTCATGGGGCCTCGGGCCTCACCCCGGGTGCTTGGAGGCGATGTTGGTGAACTCGTTGTCCCAGTTGGGTTTCCCGTAGAGCGTTTTCTGCTTGAGCCCTGTGATTGGATCGTTCTCCGCCTCGTGGTGAACCCGGAAGTGAGCCGCCTGCCGGAGGAGAACACAGAACTTAGAGCGTGACCCGTTTGGCCTGACGTAGCTTTAAGGACCGGGTGGCTCTGGGCCGGTACCTCGGCCTCCTTCCAGCGGGTCAGGTAGATGTTGTAGCTCAGGAAGTCGGTCACGCCCTTATCTGCCATCTGACCCTCCAGAGACTGGAGCAGGTCCGCAAACCACTCGAAGGCCTGCGTGTCCGGGCACAGCCAGTAGAAGTAGATCTGTGAGGACAGCAGCACACACATTGTACACACACTGTATACACACACGGTACACACACTGTACACACACTGTATACACACACTGTATACACACACTGTAGAAGGACTTTACAGTCTCCAATAAAAAAAAATATATTACTACTTTTTACAGACCAGGTTTATTTTCTCCAAACTTTCTCACATTGTTTTATCAGCCGTTAAAAAGTGAATCTCTTGTGTGAACTGTGCAAACTCCATCCGCTGAAGAAGACCATGTGATGCAGTTGAAAGCTCCAGAGAAAGCTACTAAGTGAAGTCAAGACTACTATTTCCAATTTTTGAGAATGAGCTACTAAAATAGTGTGAACTCAAAAGCCACTAACTGGTTCCTTTTGAATGAAGATCTTGTGAAAAGCTAGTAAGTAGACATTGAGTGTGTTCGCTGTTCTGCTGAAGAACACCATGTGATACAGTTGAAAGCTCCAGAGAAACCTACTAAGTGGACCTGAGACTATTTCCAATTTTGAGAATGAGCTTTGTTGTTTGCAAAAACAAGTTAACTCAAGGGCCCCTTACTTGGTTTCTCTCGTTCTTCCTGAGCGAATGAAGACCATGTGACACAGTTGAAAGCTCCAGAGAAAGCTACTAAGTGGACCTTAAAACTATTATTTCCAAAGTTGAGAATGAGCTTTGATGTTGGACTTGAACAGAAAAGTGTAAACTCAAGGGCCCCTTACTGGTCTTCTCTCGTTCTTCCTGAATGAAGACCATGTGAAAAGCCAGTAAGGGGACCTTGAGCCTCGCTCACCTTCTTGGTGAAGACGTCCTGGTTGTTCTGGATGCGTTTGTACCACACGGACTTGAGGATGGAGGCGAAAGGAGTCACGCCGATCCCGGCGCCGACCAGCATCACCACCTCGTAGCGGAACACGTCCTCGCTGGCCGTCCCAAACGGGCCGTCGATGGCCAGCCTGAGGACAACAATCAATACAAATAATAATAATTAATACAAATAATAATAATTAATACGTTTCTCTTTTTCTCTGCAGATATGTGATCGATCTACGAATCAGATTCCAATGAAAGCAGCTAAGACGAGCCTCAATTAAAAAATAAACAATGTAAAAATACCAGTAAACGTTCAGCAATCATAATCCTATTCAGTAAAAGTCCTATTAAGTATTAGACGTATTATTATACATGACATTATTAGATGTTTTTGTGCATAGCATTTTACTGTCTCTTAGTTGTTGTCTAAAAGAGGACTGTTTGTTCTTGTGTCTGGAGACCTAATCGTTGTTCAATGAGAGGCTCTGAATGAAGACCTGGTCCTCTCTGCAGCACCACTTCCATGTTGGGAACGTGGTGTTGTTGCTTTCTACAGCTTCTCTGTGTCTCTCACACACAATGAACCACCAGGGGCAGTAAACATGACCCCCGTCGGTTTCTTTTTAAGTGCTGCACCAGGGAGCCAATCAAATGTAATCACGAGCAGTTTCAGGCCCAGTTCTTCCCCCTTTCATCCTCTTCATCCCCCCTACACCCCCCCTTCCCCCTCCCCTGCTGTCGTACTTGGGCAGCTTCCAGGCCTCCTGAGTTTGGGTTTTGTCTCCCACGCAGGCCTCGTACAGCGCCTCGGTCCAGTCCCCCACGATGCGGATGTGGGCGCTGAAGTAGTCCTCCTCGGGGGCGGAGGTCAGGGTGAAGGGGTGCCACTCCAGGCGGGAGACGGAGGGACACTGGATGAAGACGTACTGACCCACCTCCATGTGGAAGCCTTTCCTCTTCATCTGCAGCTCCAGAGTCTTGGAGGGGTGCATCACCACCTGAGGGGGGGGGAACAGATGAAGGACAGATCACATTATCTGTGCAGGTAATAATAAATGATAATATCTTCCTGTGTTTAATCTCGAGCTCACCTTGGTGATGACCACCTTCTGGTGGGATCGGTAGAAGCGGACGAGCCTCTCACACACGTAGAGGATCATGGGGCCCACCACCCACTTCCACGTCTGGAGAACAGGTACACATGGGTGCATTAATGTACAACAAACAGCTGCATGCTTGTTTCCCATGCAACACCCTGCAGCCTTCAGCAGCTCACCATCGGGGGGTTCCCAGCGAACACCGGCACGGTGCAGTTGGCCCCGTCGCTCCCCCAGGCTTCAAACCGGTCGGCACAAGCCTCGGGGGCGTTGGTCCTCAGGCTGGCGGGCGTCTGTCCTCTCACGATTCGCCTGCAGTCAGTGGACAGCTCAGATTATGAACACAAGTGAAGCTGGGAGACTCGGCAACAACATGTCTGCTCTTCTCACCCGAAGCCGTGGAACACCAGTCCGATGAAGAAGACGACGAAGAGGTGGTGCGTGTACCAGAACACCTCGAAGTAGGACCTGCGGATGACCTCCATGGACGAGGTGATGATGAGGATGAGGGCCAGCGTGATGGCCACGCCCGTCAGCCCGGCCACGGTGGTGAACATGACTATGGTGGGGTTCTGCATGGAGACACACACACACACACAGCTGGTTGTCATGGCGGCGTGGGTCGTGGTCACGGGGTCGTCACCACGACAACACCCCTGCTGGGCATGTCTGTTGATTAACTTCCCTCTTGTGCCTGTGTGTGTGTGTGTGTTTGTGTATGTGTATGTGTGTATGTGTATGTGTGTGTATGTGTGTGTGTGTATGTGTATGTGTATGTGTATGTGTGTGTGTGTGTGTGTGTGTGTGTGTGTGTGTGTGTGTTGTCATTGTTCCTCTCAGACTCAAACTCTGGAGGTGTGTCCGTACGATGAGGAGTGAAAGAGTAAACCAGCAGGGGCGTAGAAGTACTGAGAACATGACATGAAGCTGAAAGAGTTTGTTTACAGGTGAAGCTCTGAGACCTGAAAGTTAAAAGAGGTCATTTATTATTAGCTCTCACATGAGGAGCTGCACATTTCTGTTCTCAGTGTTTCAGCTCCTAAAGCTAAATACTGTATTTGAAAAAGAGGAAGTTTCTCAAAAGAAGGCAATACCTCCAAA
The DNA here is from genome assembly GCA_016806645.1 of Ophiodon elongatus. Lineage (NCBI taxonomy): Eukaryota > Metazoa > Chordata > Actinopteri > Perciformes > Hexagrammidae > Ophiodon > Ophiodon elongatus. The sequence goes on along the minus strand of JACSYO010001808.1, from coordinate 1,905,739 downwards.
GAGGAAGCTTGTCAGATGAAGTAATCCACCAGATTTCACCAGATGTAGCAATAAGGCAGAAGGGATTTCACAGATTTGAGCAACAGGAGAAGCTTCACATGTTCTCTGGTGTTCTCTGCTCACGTCTCACCGTCTCGTTGGACCTGATGGGGTTCAGATAGGACGCGTTGTCCCCGGTGCCGATCTCCGACAGGACGAAGGGCAGATAGCTGCTGTTGCGATTCAGCTGGGCGTCCATGAAATACTCAAAGTTAAACAAGTGTGCAACGATGTGCACGGCTGCAGGAGGAGAGAGATCATGACTTTAATGACTTTAAATCATAAATCCCAAATGAGCTGCAGAACGTCTGCGAGCGGATCAGTCGTAGAGTGGCAGATATGCAAAAGGAAATAGAAGCTAGGGATATTTTATAGTCTGCATTTCATGCATATTTGATATCAGTTAGTTTAAATTTGATTCTGTATTAAAAACCCATGAATGAACATATTTGACGATCATCCCCTCCCTCTGAGTCTGTTTTTAAACTGTGAAGCGTACCTGTGTGGAAGGCGATCATGTAAGCCACCAGCTTGTGAAACGTGATGTTTCGGTCGAGTTGTCGAGCTGCTGTGCGGCTGCAGCACTGAACACAAACAAGACAAGTTATAAAAGTACTGATTGGATCCCCTTAAGCTATACAAGTACAGGTCCATCCCCTTAAGCCTCGTGCTCTTCTACATTTATGTTACCTGGATGGTGCCACGAAGGAAGGAGAGCAGGTTTCTGCACACTGGCAGCAGGATGAGCATACAGTTGAAGTTGAGGCAGGCGGCCGGGGCTCTGGCCCAGGACAGAGCATGCTGATGGGGTAGAGAGCGTGTTACCTCAGAGTGTAATCGGATTACTTTGTCGTGCAGCTGCAGCCATGTGAAGCTGCAGCGTTGTGCATTTGGCTCAAAAGCGAGAAAGTGGTCGTTTCACTTCTGCTTTCTGGATGCAGCTGTGCAGCCGGTCGTGTGCACTCAGAGTCGGAGGAAGCTTTAACCCTCACGATGCAGCTGACCCCCCTCACTGGAGGCTCAGATGTGGTCATTAGAGAGGCTGAGGTGTGGTGGTTAGAGAGGCTCGGGTGTGGTGGTTAGAGAGGCTCAGGTGTGGTGGTTAGAGAGGCTCAGGTGTGGTCATTAGAGAGGCTCAGGTGTGGTCGTTAGAGAGGCTCGGGTGTGGTGGTTAGAGAGGCTCAGGTGTGGTGGTTAGAGAGGCTCAGGTGTGGTGGTTAGAGAGGCTCGGGTGTGGTCGTTAGAGAGGCTCGGGTGTGGTGGTTAGAGAGGCTCAGGTGTGGTGGTTAGAGAGGCTCGGGTGTGGTCGTTAGAGAGGCTCGGGTGTGGTCGTTAGAGAGGCTCGGGTGTGGTGGTTAGAGAGGCTCGGGTGTGGTCGTTAGAGAGGCTCAGGTGTGGTGGTTAGAGAGGCTCAGGTGTGGTCGTTAGAGAGGCTCAGGTGTGGTCGTTAGAGAGGCTCAGGTGTGGTCGTTAGAGAGGCTCAGGTGTGGTGGTTAGAGAGGGTTAGGTGTGGTCATTAGAGAGGCTCAGGTGAGGTCGTTAGAGAGGCTCAGGTGAGGTCGTTAGAGAGGCTCAGGTGAGGTCGTTAGAGAGGCTCAGGTGAGGTCGTTAGAGAGGCTCAGGTGTGGTCGTTAGAGAGGCTCAGGTGAGGTCGTTAGAGAGGCTCAGGTGTGGTCGTTAGAGAGGCTCAGGTGAGGTCGTTAGAGAGGCTCAGATGTGGTCGTTAGAGAGGCTCAGGTGTGGTCGTTAGAGAGGGAGCTGGAGATAAGGAGTGACTCGTGTGGGCGTGGATGTGACGGCGTTCAGGAAGACTTCACTTTGTTACAGGAAGATCATTAATGAGTCACCTGCTGAAAGCCTCCCAGCCCGGCCAACAATGCAAACACGCTTTATTCAAAAGGTGAACAAAGAAGCAGCCGCTGTGAGAACATGTATTTTGATCCCTGATATCTAACAGGTAACATGAGCAGTCGAGTGGGATTGAATCTGCTAGTTGAGATCATGAGTGGAAGATAAAGGAGATTTATGACAGCTAATGAAAAGCCTCCACGAGCAGCAGTTCAGTGTCAAAAAACATCCTCAATATTTTTCATTTATTTCAGTTTTACCGAATAATTTCAGTCTGTAAATTGTCTTAAAACAGAGCCAAAGCTGACACAACTCTTCTCGTTATGGAGGCATTATAGTGGCCTGCAGTGTGAGGAGAGAAGGACTAGAAGCAGTTTGATGAGGTGAATCTTGGGATCGCCCAGTTTGAGGAAGTGAAAAGGTTCAGGTCCTGTTTTTTTTTTTTTAAATGCATGTTTTTATTAGACTTTCGAGAGGTTCTTCCTCTCGAAATAGAAAAAGATTTAATTTGCTGCACGCTGCTTGAAGACACCACTGAACTGAGACGTGTCACTCACCCCGAGCAGGACCCGGGTGTAGAACCACCGCTCCACCAGGAAGGCCATGTAGAAATGGACAAACAGGAACGCGTTGATGCCCAGCCAAACCAGCTGTGACATCCAAAAGCATTCATCAGAAACAGAAGAGGCGTATTAATAAAAAAACACCTTTTGAACTCAAGAGTCTGACAGAAAAATGTTTACCGGTCTCATTACAAAGGTTTCAGCGCTGATATCAACAACACACTTGTTTTGTTTTGTATGTTTTCTCGTCACAAAGTTATCTTGAGTTCACGTCTCAACACACGCACAGAGAGGGCAGTGCAGTTAGCTTTGTTTGAATCTTCTTTTAAATGATCCAATACTTCACAAAAAATATAGAGAAATATCATGAATTATGACATACTTTTGCTACTTTGACTCGTTTTTAAGGCCACAAACAAAAACATGTTGAGGTTTAACATCCAGCCACCTTCATAGAGATGCTTCAAACTATATTCTATATGAACTATGATAACTCCAACACCAAGCTCATGCACTTTTAAACAAGGCAGATTTAAAGAGTAATAATGTACTCACAATAACAAAGATGGAGAGTCCCTCATTGGCAGCAAAGTTCCCCATATTGAAGAGAGCTCCTCTGTGACTGTGAAGGGAGAGAAGGAAGCAGGAAACAGTGAAGGAGGAGAGTGAAGACTGCAGCGGACTGATTACTCATTTTATAACCTTTGAAAGGGGCAAATAAGGAAGTAGCCCGACGCCAGTCGCTGGGTCTCTCCTCAGTGATTCCTGCAGTCATGAAGCTGAAAGGCTCCTTATCCATAATCTGATTGGAGAAAGAAGAATAACAAGCTTGAGATTCACATGTTCAAGCTCCTGAAACTCTTCTACTGTGTTTGTCTGATAAGTTTCCTTTGCACATCAGAAATAAATCGAATCAATGAAATGATTAACCATGAGGGACTCCTGCAGGCTGAGATAACACTCTATACTTCCCAGCAGGATATAAAGTAGAGCAGCTCCACCTTTAAAGGGACATTCTGCAGAACCAGGACTTTTGGTGCTTCATATATTTGGAAGCCCGGAGGCTGCAGGTGTTGAGGAACCTGATCCGCGGTGGTGACATGGTGAACTTCAGGCAGAGGAAGTGGCAGATTTCTAAACGTGAAGTAAAACAGAAGCTTGATTGCCACATGTTTCCTGTTTCAAGCCAAACGGCAGAGAGGAAAATACCTGCACACAAACGATCAGCATTCAACTAAACGTGTTTCTGATCAGGTTTCCTCTGAGTGCTCAGGAGAGGAGAGAGTCCTCCATGAGCTAAGCCTCCTGTAGGGGCTCCTGGGCTGGGTTCAGAGGTCTGGAAGCAGGTCTAGAGGGAGTCCTTTAGGGCTGGGTTCAGAGGTCTGGAAGCAGGTCTAGAGAGAGTCCTTTAGGGCTGGGTTCAGAGGTCTGGAAGCAGGTCTAGAGGGAGTCCTTTAGGGGTCTGTTTGAGTTCGGAGGTCTGGAAGCAGGTCTGAGGGAGTCCTTTAGGGGTCTGTTTGGGTTCGGAGGTCTGGAAGCAGGTCTGAGGGAGTCCTTTAGGGCTCTGTTTGGGTTCAGAGGTCTGGAAGCAGGTCTAGAGGGAGTCCTTTAAGGCTCTGTTTGGGTTCAGAGGACTTGAAGCAGGTCTAGAGGGAGTCCTTTAGGGCTGGGATCAGAGGTCTGGAAACAGGTCTAGAGGGAGTCCTTTAGGGGTCTGTTTGGGTTCGGAGGTCTGGAAGCAGGTCTGAGGGAGTCCTTTAGGGGTCTGTTTGAGTTCGGAGGTCTGGAAGCAGGTCTGAGGGAGTCCTTTAGGGGTCTGTTTGGGTTCGGAGGTCTGGAAGCAGATCTGAGGGAGTCCTTTAGGGGTCTGTTTGGGTTCAGAGGTCTGGAAGCAGGTCTAGAGGGAGTCCTTTAGGGGTCTGTTTAGGTTCGGAGGTCTGGAAGCAGGTCTGAGGGAGTCCTTTAGGGGTCTGTTTAGGTTCGGAGGTCTGGAAGCAGGTCTGAGGGAGTCCTTTAGGGGTCTGTTTGGGTTCGGAGGTCTGGAAGCAGGTCTGAGGGAGTCCTTTAGGGGTCTGTTTGGGTTCGGAGGTCTGGAAGCAGGTCTGAGGGAGTCCTTTAGGGGTCTGTTTGAGTTCGGAGGTCTGGAAGCAGGTCTGAGGGAGTCCTTTAGGGGTCTGTTTGAGTTCGGAGGTCTGGAAGCAGGTCTGAGGGAGTCCTTTAGGGGTCTGTTTGGGTTCGGAGGTCTGGAAGCAGGTCTGAGGGAGTCCTTTAGGGGTCTGTTTGAGTTCGGAGGTCTGGAAGCAGGTCTGAGGGAGTCCTTTAGGGGTCTGTTTGGGTTCGGAGGTGGTTGAATCGACAGGATTATTGAGGGTGTTCATGTGTCTGGTTGGTTTTAGAGGCTCTCGATAGAGGGGTTCAAGGAAAGGGGTTCCTCTAACTGAAACTAAATCTACTTCTCTGGATGTAAATACCTAATGAACTAAAACCAGCTGTGTGTGTGTCCCTGAAAAAGAAGCTTCATGAAATACAGTTTTCCTAAAACATAATTTTCTGGATGAAAGCGTTGCCCTCAGACACTAGTCCCACTGTTCCCCGGTTTAAGCTTCTTAAACTCATTCTCATGTCATCTCTTCAAACAGTGTGATGAAGAACAAAGTATTACTTCAGCTTTAAGCACGATTTCATGAGCGTAAATCCAGCGTTCACTCTGGATTATTGTCAATCAGATCGCTGCTGCTCGGGCACAGGGGCTTAACGCCGGGGATTACATCCCAGCAGTGGAGGCATCGGGTACCTGAACACCCTGCTGCCGGGCTGCCTTTGAGCAAGGCGTCCGTTAGCGTGTCTGAAGAAGTGTCTGCTGATGCAGCTCACGTGGAGGAACAGCGACGGTGTGTTTCTGCTGCCACCTAGCAGAGGTGTTTATTATAAAGCACGCGGGGGGAAAGATCACAGCAACATATCAATAAAAATAACCACCATGTCTGTGGAAGTCCAGCTAATGAGAATGTATGGAAGGAAAAATACGTAACGATACGTTTGAGGGAGGGAACCAGCAGACAGATGCTCGTGGAAGCGAGTGATGAACATCCATAATTCAGACTGAACAGAGATGAAGTTTAACTGCAGAGCGACAGACATGAGATGTGACTGAATGAGTCCAGTGATGCACACATATTATTATTACTGCATGTTTGTCTCAACGCAGTGCTTTTATGTTTGCAGAAGAAAAGAGCAGAAAGCTTCATGTCCAAAACATTCAAGTAAAGAACGTCACAAGAACTTTACTTTGATTAGTTATGATGTTATATTCTTTGCATATTGTTACAAATACATCTAAAATAATAATGCATATCCTCTGTGTGTGCAATGTCAGTCAGTCAAACCTGTTTTTATTCATATTATTATTAATCTAATCATAAAACCCATGTTGCTTTGAATTAGAGGTCATTTTTACGGGTGAAGTTTCTCTCTAGAAGTCTGCAGAAAGAAGGAATTGTTTCCGTATTTTGTAGATTCAACAAAAGAATGCAGCCTGAAATCTAAACAATTATTTCCAAGTGTAAAAGATAATATTTTCTTCAGCTGTAAGAATGCAGCAGTCAGCAGAGGCCTTATGTAACACGCTAACGCGGTGGAGCGTTGCAGCGCGTTGTAAATGATGAAGCTGAGGGTGAAGGTTAAAGCACATGCTGTGTAATTTAGACCAAAGGCCCTCTGGGGATTTCCCCTCCTAATCTGGGGGAAGGGGATTAGATTAAATCTGTTGCATGGGGACTGTGACTCCTCCGGCCCGTTTCACAATGCACAATCACAAAGCAGTGCCACGGTCACCCCGAGGACCAAAAGAACATCCCAGAATGTCTCTTCTGTCCTGAGGTTGGTTCTGACTGTGACTCATGCAAGTCCTCACCTGTGTGTGCTACTTTATTTATATTCTTCCTGCTTCATACAACTTGCAGTGCCTTCAACATGCCACCCCAACGTGCCTGCTGAGCATTCAAATGGTGACACACGGGGCTTTTATTGTGAAGAAGCAACAGGAAACACAACTTGTTTCTTATCTCCTCCAGGAGATGATGCATTCTGTAAATAAATCAGATATTGCACAAGCTAATTAGTGTTTCCATGTAATAGTTATATCATTTTTTTCAACTTGAGGCGTTCAGGGCCCTTCTGTAAAAACGCAAGGTGGGCGACACACAGGGCTTTTATTGTGAAGGAGCAACAGGAAACACAACTTGTTTCTTATCTCCTCCAGGAGATGATGCATTCTGGAAATAAATCAGATAATGTATTGTTTCCCTGGAATAATAATATATATTTTTCAACCTGAGGCGTTCAGGGCCCTCCTGTAAAAACCCAAAACCCGGAGCATAGATCTTCCCTTTCCTTGAAACCATAATGAAAAGCGTCCCGGCTGCTGCGTGTACTCCTCCACATGTCCTGTGTTTCCTTGTGAAACATTCATGACGGTTTAATATGCAGCTCTCATAACTCCCATGTTCACGTTTCACATCTGAATCATTGAGCGGACGTGGCTCTCGGGCGGGTTCGAAGTCCCCGTGGCTCGGGAACATGGAGCGGTCATGTTCTCTTTGGTTAAACATCAGCGAGGAACAAATACATAGAACATAGAAGAATCTGATTATTATACCGAGGCGTTCCTGAAACAACATCACAATCATAATGAGTTGGGTTTTAATAACCGCTTCAATTATTATTGGATTGATATTTTGGACTTCCATACTCGAGTTATCAAAGCCTTCTCGGAACTGTAGTTGTTAAATGCTGACACAATAATAGCTGTTTTATCCTTTTTAGACCAAATTACCACAATTAACCCAACCAAAACTACTCTGAAAAAAAGTAGATAAAAACATAAATACATATTTTTTTTAAATAGAAACAATTATTCAAAAAATCTTAATTAATTAAATTAATACATATATAAACATTTATCTTACGTATGGAAGCTCAGTTTCACAAACAAACAATACAGTATATTAAGTTTAAATTATGGCTATATAAATATCTATATATATGTATATATATATATATATTTTTTTTTTTTATTTTCTTTCTGGTCTTGTAACTACTGGTCTTCCATACTTCCCTCCTCCGGGAGCAGAGGAGCAGCAGGAGGCCGGCTCTGCCCGGAGCTCCAGTTGGTGCTTGGCTGATGACGCGGGACCATGTGGAGGGGGGGTGTGGGAGAGGGGGGTGGCGTGGGTAGAAATATACAGCGACGTCAGTGAACGCAACACTCCGCTGACAGCACACCAACAAACAACAGCTCCTGCTCCTCCTCAGGGACTGCACCCGGACTACCGGCTGCATCGACCGGCTGGCGGTCCCGGTCTTGGTCCCAGTCCTGGTCCCGGTCCCGGTGCGGGTCTCTGCTCGCGGACTATCGCTTCAGACGGTTTTAAAGCAGCTGCAGGCGGACCTCTTGACGTTCAAAGGTAATACGGATTATAATCTGAAGTTTAACGCTCGTGCACAAGTGCGCCTTTAATTAAGAGTTTAGAAGAATGGCTCCTCAATTACCGACACGGAAGTTAATTAACAACACGGTTGATGTAACATTTATTAAAGCCTATATCCTTTTTTATTTTGAGTTTAATCAGTAAATCATTTGGTTTATAATGTCCCAAAATAATAATTGGAGAGCCCAAAACTAAATCTTTAATAAAAAAAACTTTTATTTTTAACTTTGATGCATAAAAACGAACTAACTGAACAAAGTGTACACCCTGCTGTGCACCTTCAGGGTCACCTGTAGGAGAAGAGAATTAGTTGAACATTATTCCAGTTATGTTTTAATTACTTCAAAGTTCAAAGTTTCAAATCCGGAAGCTTAAACCTCCACTTGTTTCACGATGGAAATGTATTCATAGAAACACATGTGAATGTAATCCAGGATGAACTTGGCTAAATTACCTTTACTTCTCTAATATTTGCATTTTTCTCGTTAATTCCTTGATAATCTGAACTCTAAACAGGCAAATAAAAGATGTCAGATTTGCATTAAATGATTTATTTACCATGCTGTTGATCATGAATTCCAGCTGTTCCCTGCAGCTGTTGAGACCCTTTATTTTGACATATTGATGGACAGATAACAGAAACTGTCTCACCTGTTGTGAGAGTGACAGAGAGCCAGCTCGGGGTTTAAGTCCTCGTCCTCAAGGGGCCACATGTGTTACAGCAGATAAGAATGGCGAGACGTGTGAAAGTGACCACACCTACAGAGGACGGATGAATGTGAGTGAGTCCATGCAGACGGATCATTGTCCCGGGTCGTCCCTGTTGTCTTTGCTCGAACACGTGCTGGTTTAAAACACGACCTTCAGCCTTTACAGTTAAAGCTCCGAGAGAGAATCATAAAGATAAAGCACGTTTGTTGTTGTTATAGGCTTGAGATTCTGATGAATGAGAATTTAATTACTGAACAGGGACTGTGTGGAGTTTATCTGTAAATTCTAGGTATTCAGATAAACTCTGCCCTCTCAGGCACGCAAACCTTCAAATACAAATAATTAGCATTTTCTTTCTCTCTCTCTTTCCTCTCATTATTGAATCTGTTGATCCTCAACATAGCACCACCTTTCTGTACAGAAACATTCATTTTCTCTATGTAGATTTTAGATTCAGGGCCAAACCGGAGACGTAAAGCATAAAAAATAGTGGAGATTTGAAGACGTTTCGGCCGCCTGACCGCTCGTATAGATGTATTTAAACTCTCTGAAAAGTCCTTTTGCTGCATACTTCTATTCCCTGATGCTTTTAATGTGAACCTGGAGCATCGGGATATGAATTAGCAGTAATTTAACGTTCGACTAGAGACGCCATTAACTTCTGACTGACCCTCTGTTGCTTTCATCGCTTCTCAATCCTATTTATGAAAGTATGAAATCAGAATTCATCGGATGGGAGAAGCTGCAGGGGATTTCCTCCACCAATACTCGACTGCAGTGTTTCACGTATAGCATGTATACCGTACTTCCTGTCAGCCGTACACTTGAGTGGAAAATCCGTTTAAACGTATACATTTATTACTGTATGGCTCATCATGTGTCGTATGACCTTTAACATACTCCGGTTAATTATCTGAGCGGCTCACAGAAAAGATTCAGACGGCTTGTTTTTTCGAAGAAGGCGAAGATAATTAATTTAACTGCGTGTTAAAAGTCAAACACAAGACTGAGCTTTTCACTTTTCACTACTCGTTAGCCGCTTTCAAACCGTTCTACCTTTCAGATGATCTGGAGACACCTGTGGCTACTGGTGATGTGTTTAACAAGGTCAGAAGTTCAGTGTCTTCACGGACGTTTGTGGGAATCAAACCACCGGCTAGAAACTGAGTTGCAGCCGTGACTAGTGAGGTGACACCTATCGACCTCTAGGGGCAGTAAACTCTCCTTTAGTAGCTACTTTGTCAGAAATAGCCAAACAAAGAAGACCAGTGATGTTTTGAAGTGTCTTATACCGGCATTCTCTCTCCTGACCACCAGGGGGCGACTCCTCTGGTTGTATAGAAGTCAAAGCTTCATGTGTTAAAGCTGCATTCTCTCTCCTGACCACCAGGGGGCGACTCCTCTGGTTGTATAGAAGTCAAAGCTTCATGTGTTAAAGCTGCATTCTCTCTCCTGACCACCAGGGGGCGACTCCTCTGGTTGTATAGAAGTCTATAGAAAATGACTCTACTTCTCTCTTGATTTATTCCCTCAGTAAACATTGTAAACATGAGTTTATGTCTCAATCTCTAGTTTCAAGTCTTCTTCAATACAGCATGATGTTCATTTAGTAAATTATGGTCCATTTAGAGTCAGACAGACCATAAAGCAGGGGATGCTTTAGGGCGGGGCTACAAGGTGATTGACAGGTCGCTACAACGGTGTTGTCCGGTCTGGGAGTTGTCCGTGTTTTCGTCTTACAACTTTAACCCTTTTATAGTCTGATTTCACTTCATCAAAGTTAATTGTAACATTTTAGTCGCTTAAAAATGTCTTATTCAGCGTACGGTTTTACTGAGCTCCACCCTCTCGTATTCTGGTTCCAAAGAAGCAAGATGGCGACGGCCAAAAACCAAGATAACGATGGGCAAAAACCAAGATAACGACGGGCAAAAACCAAGATGGCAACGGTGTAGACGGTAAAATGAAAATTTGGTGGAAAGCAGAACCGACTACTTCACGATTTTGTGCTAAAAACACAGAATCTTTAGCTTAAACTTGCTGCACAGGAAAGTCTCTTGGCCTCTAACAAACTTTTACAACATGCAGA
>JACSYO010001808.1:1860000-1890000 GCA_016806645.1 Ophiodon elongatus | reverse complement strand
TGTATATATAAATATATAAATATATAAAGTACACTGAGTCTCACCGTCCCTGTTATTCTGCTGCAGGTCTTCATCTGTGGAGCGGTTCAGGTCCACCAGGTCTTTCTGGAGTCTAGAGGACCAGATCTGGTCCTGAATGTCTGACGCACACATGTCCAGGTACCACTGAATACCGACTATACTAACACACCCTTTTATTCAGCAGGTTTTACTGATTGTATGCATCTTTTATCCAGATTTATAATAATATAATTTATAATTTAACATAATTTATTATTATTTCTTTATTATACAAACATAATTTAGTTACATGCCCTAGATAAAAGAAGTAAAATAAGGGAGACGTCTCAGGAGTTGTGCAACAGATGGAAGTCTTGATACGAGCGCTGATTAAGGCCATGTATTTATGTATTCATGTATTTATGTATTTATGGAGCCCTGCTTTACGGTGATTGATCTATAAAACCAAACCACAGTCTGGAGGAGTTTTATGGACTTTTACTGAGAAGCTGCAAACATGGCATGGGTTCTGGTTCTGGGTTAAATGTGGAGGAGCAAGTTTCTCCTGTAGGACGGAAGAGTTTGTTTGGGAGTGAAGGAGGACGGCTCATGAGGTCATCGGGTGTCATCTCGCCCCGCGTCAGTCAGCTGAGGTAGACTCATGAGGTCATCGGGTTTCATCGGGTGTCATCTCGCCCCGCGTCAGTCAGCTGAGGTAGACTCATGAGGTCATCGGGTGTCATCTCGCCCCGCGTCAGTCAGCTGAGGTAGACTCATGAGGTCATCGGGTGTCATCGGGTGTCATCTCGCCCTGCGTCAGTCAGCTGAGGTAGACTCATGAGGTCATCGGGTGTCATCTCGCCCCGCGTCAGTCAGCTGAGGCCCAGTTTTTAATCCTCTCCTTTGCGAGATCAAGGCGGGGATTATTCACTGATTGTTGTGTTCGCGCTGGAGAATCGGCCCGCGGGTTCAATCCCTAAGCTCCCGTGGGACTTCACCGCTGATGTTTATTGTTTACATAAGGAGGATATTGTAATGCTTTATGTTGCGTGTTCCTGATGCGTTCCTCTCACTCTGCTGCAGAAAGACTGGAGAACCGTCTCATGAATGCATGTCTCCTCCTCTACACTATTGATTTCAGACGATAAGCTTTTGTTCTGGCTCTGAACCTCCAGCAGCTTTAACTTCACTGCAATATGAAAGTCCTGCTCCTCTATGGAAGCAGAGAGAACTCAAACATGTTGATGTGTTCAAGGCCCGTCGGAAAGATGAACACCAGACGATGAATGGTGTGTTTGGGGTCCAGAGGAACAGTACTTCTTAGTACTGGGCTCCCGAGACACTGACCGGTACTCCTTTATTTATTTATATATATATATATATATATATATATATATATATGTGTGTGTTTCCACGAGAGCCTGACCTCAGGAGGGTTTGAGGCAGCGGTTCACTGGACTAATCTGATTCGAGTAAGGAGCTTTCAGCAGAACCTGAAGAGCCCAAATATCTGTGTCCTGCTATTTATATACTTGGTTTAATGTTCAATGAATCCATGTAGTAATCAATCATTCAAGTCTCATAATCAATCCCATTTAATTTCACCAAATACATTTGTTTTCCACTTCTATGTGAGAATGTTGAAGTACTTTTACTTCACGTTGTACTTGTACTCGGCTACATTCAACTTGAATTATAACATATTGGCTGGATATCATTATTCTTTCTTTCTTTATGTCCTGTGTGAAAATCTAAAGTACTTCTACTTTGGATACTTGAGTACATTTACCTCTAACGCAAATAACTTTTAAATCTGTTTTCATAACACTAGAAGATAAAAGACAAACGTTATAAATGCGACCATTAAAAAAAAAAGGTATATTTTCATTTTATGTAATCAGAAACAAGTTTAAATATAATTAAAATGCAAAAGTCAGATTTCCAGTTTTAGGTTGCACATTGTCTACTGATTTGAAAATTCATTTCTTTATTCTTTCAGCAGCTTCTGCATTTGAAACTCAAATAAATAGTGCTGGGGATCAGGGGACCGACTGAAATTAGTCTTTCTCTGCTCTGGTGTAATTTAGTAGGAATGCATGTGGACTGATGTGATGGTAGACAGGAGGCAGTGATGGGGGTGGTGTGTCCCATGACAGGAAGAAGAGCTGCTGCTCAGTGGAAGGAGCCGCGGGGCCGTCACACCGCTCTAAGACCTCCACTTGTCTTCGGGTCACATGTTTGCTGCTGCAGCCCCGCGGCGTCTCCCCGGACCCGAGGCCGTGTTTCTCAATGGTGTGGTTGGTGTTGACAGGTCGAGCGGAGGCGGCAGGATGCTGTGGCTGCTGCTCTGTCTGCTGCCCCGGGTGGTCGGCAGCAGAACCGTGGTCCAGGACGTCACCTATAAAGACGGACACAGCCACGGTGAGTCCACGTCGCTCTGAGGGCTCGTATATTCTAGAGGAGCCAGACTTCATGGGCACGTTCTGCCTCTACAAATGTGTGCAAAATCAAACTAAAGCGTGGTCCTTCAGATATCGTATGAATGTTTGCAGAGATTAACTGATTCAATGTGACTTGATCCTCTGAGCTGCATGTGTTAATTATGCTCTCATGAGGCCTTAAATCCAAACCAAACTCCAGATGTTGCTGCAGGAGGGAAGGAGTACCATGAAAGGTTTTCTAAAGGGAGTCTGGTGCTGGGAAGCACTCCCACTTGTGTCCACAGGGGCCGCCAAAACCAACAGGAAATGAAAGTTCCTTGAAGTAGCTTTATGAGGACAAAGACATGCTTCTGATAGAAGACAGGAAGCAGTAAAAGTGCACAAATATCCTTATGTTTCGTTTGCTAGTGGTGCATCATATTAAAGTGCGTCCAACCCTTTCGTAAATTACATTTTGTGAGTCTGGAACTGGCCTGTTTCCGTCTTCCTCTTAATAATCACGAGCAATAATGTGCAGAATCCTCTTTTGTAAATGGCACAAGAATAGAAACAGACCTCTCAGGGGTAATTTCTCTGCAGCACAAGTCAGAAAAGTGCACTTCCTGTGTTTACTAAGATTTTCGTCTGTGTGTGAATGTCTCTGCTCTGTCTCGTCTGGTTTGATAACGCAGTTAGTGTTGAGGAGAGAGAGAGTGCAGACCTAAAAATTTAATAAATAAGACATTATGTGATGCATAATCATAGATTTAAGAGAACATCTTTGTTTGGTACAGATCTCTGCAAAAGTCTTGGGTCATTTTTCAAACAAAATACATTGTGAGATAATCCTAAACATCTCAAAGATGTTGAGTCTGAGCCAAACATCATGTTGCTGCTGTAAGTGAGCGTTTCATCTGGGAGACGTCTGTCGGCACTCAGCTCTTCGATCCGTCACATTCACGCTTCATCTGGAGCTCACTGAGATTCCTCCGGCTCGGTTCCACATGAAGACTCATCACGCTTCTGACAATGGGAGAGGGTTTGACGGACGTCACGAGGAATGAACTCATCCGTCTGATCCCCAGTGTCTCTGTTTGTGTAATGAGGGACTGAACTTGATGTTAGATTATATTATATTATATCCACGTGGCTCATGTCCTAAACTCTGCACACTGCAAAGCTGCAACACAAATGGAGAAACACCCTCATATCCCATAATAACAGATTTTAAACTCGAATGTTTGCGAGTTAAATGTTTTAAAACTATTCTGACCATATGGCAACGAAAATAAGGAATGCAAAGATTAGATTTGAAGCTCACAGGAAATTAAATCTGCAGAAGCCATTTTATTCACAAACGCTTCCAGATGTAGAGCTTTCGAAGGCGATGTCAGCCCCACTTTCTGTGTTAATAAGCTCCTTAGACAAATCAATTATGGGGACTTTCAGAAGACATCGTGTGTGATGTTGGCCCCTCGGAGGCTTTTTAAATGTTTACATATCTGCTATTAAACGTGGTATCCCAGCTGGGTCCAGATGTGTTGAGATGGATGTTATGTGGATGATGGCGTTGGATCACAGGGCTTTACAGCTGGTGTTGTTATCATCTTGATCCTGCCCACATTGTGATGGATCTCAGTAAATGAAGTGGGTTTTTCTTAAGAATGTGGTCGGAAGATGCAGCTGGTATTTACACACTCTCACGTGGCTCTTATTCAGCCACAATGTGGTCGTTTTGCATCCCTTTGTGGTCGTTTTGCATCTCTTTGTGGTCGTTTTGCATCCCTTTGTGGTCGTTTGGCATCTCTTTGTGGTCGTTTTGCATCTCTTTGTGGTCGTTTTGCATCTCTTTGTGGTCGTTTGGCATCTCTTTGTGGTCATTTGCATCTCTTTGTGGTCGTTTGGCATCTCTTTGTGGTCGTTTTGCATCTCTTTGTGGTCGTTTGGCATCTCTTTGTGGTCATTTGCATCTCTTTGTGGTCGTTTGGCATCTCTTTGTGGTCGTTTTGCATCTCTTTGTGGTCGTTTGGCATCTCTTTGTGGTCATTTGCATCTCTTTGTGGTCGTTTGGCATCTCTTTGTGGTCGTTTGCATCTCTTTGTGGTCGTTTGGCATCTCTTTGTGGTCTTTGCATCTCTTTGTGGTCGTTTGGCATCTCTTTGTGGTCGTTTTGCATCTCTTTGTGGTCGTTTGGCATCTCTTTGTGGTCATTTGCATCTCTTTGTGGTCGTTTGGCATCTCTTTGTGGTGTTTGTACGTCTCTTTGTAGTTGCTTTATCTCTCTTTGGTCATTACATCTCTTCCTAGTTGTTTTGCATGTTTTTGGTTGTTTTGAGTCCGTTCTTTGTGTCTTTGTGTGTCTTTGTGGTCGTTTTGTGTCTCTTTGTGGCCCCCTGACCCGTTGGACCCATGTGCCTCGTAGGCCCGTCCAGTAATCAATCCATGGAGGGAACATTTTAAAACCTGAAAGTGAAACCGAAATAAAGACAACTTATTGGGATGCATTATCAGTCTAAAGTCTTTACTGGTTGATTTTTATGACATTCCCATTCATGCTATCAAACCCGACTTCGTTCCCCGTTAGCATAAACCTGACGTCACAGACCTGCAGTAACTCCGTCTCACTCGGGCCAATCAGATTGTCTGCAGTGCGTCCAGCCTCGTCGGCGTCTAGCCTTGTCGGCGCCCAGCGTGCGTCCTTCCTTTCTTTATTTCTGAGAAGTGGATGTGGTTCATTGGAAAGAGCCTGCAGAGCAACGCGCTGAGCTCCTTACAGCAAACACAACAGGCCTTTGTTCCCCTGCAGATCTGTGCATTCTCTCGGATTACTGCTCGCCTCCCGCTGCTCTGATCTGTGATGAAGTCCCGCTGCTTCACTGTACTCAAGGTTTCCTCTTCTGCATGATGGACAGGACAGAGCGTCTCTGTGGTGGCGTCCGTCCACCGCGTAGGGGAGAGGACGTCCAGAAGTGTTGAAACTTCACGACCGTGTGATGTGATTGAAAATGGATCGCGAGTTGAGATTGTTTCATCATAACTGTCTTTCTGGATTTGCAAATAGGTTTCAGGGATGAAATGAAACTGGAAAGACAAGAAAAATCTATTTCAGAAATATTTGTGAAATAATAATAAATGGTAATAATCTTCTAAAATGCGTCAGTTCGGTTCCTAAACGTCGAGATCGGTCTGACTTTCACTTGATCAGCATGTTAGTCTGAAGGCTTCTGACTTCCTGCTGCTTTCAGACGCCGATCAATGTTCCTCTGCCGGTCTAAATCACCGTCATGGGACCAACAGACAGCCATGGATTAGACGTGTGTGTGTGTGTGTGTGTGTGTGTGTGTGTGTGTGTGTGTGTGTGTGTGTGTGTACACGTGTGTGTGTGTGTACACGTGTGTGTGTGTGTACACGTGTGTGTGTGTGTGTACACGTGTGTGTGAGAGAGACAGATGAAATAAGGGTTTTGTGGAAGTGAAGTGAGAGGAGAGACGACAGTCGTCTTTGATTATTCTCTCCAGTAAATCACCAACGTGATGAGAGGATGAACCTTTTGATTTGGTCGGTCGGTGATGAAATCCTTCTGCAAGGAAACTAGTTTGTGTCCACAGTTTGTTCATTTGTGAGAGAGTTTTTCAGTTTATCCTGTAAAATATATTTGAAGGAATTCACTTACGTTAGTTCTCAAATAAATCATCACCTTTTATCTCGTGAGGTGACAGACGCTGATTCCTCGAAGCTAAAGAAACACCTATCGCTCTCCTCCTCCTCTTCCTCCTCCTTCCTCCTCCTCCTCCTCCTCCTCCTCCTCTTCCTCCTCCTCACAGAAGAGGTTGCCGTGACGTTGAGGCCTCACATCTACCACTGCCGCTCTCCCAACATGGAGGACTTCAGCTGCTGGTGGCTTCCTCTGGACAACCTGACGGACGGAGAGCAGGTCTCCTACGTCCTCAGCTACTCCAAAGAGTACGTATGCAGCAGAAATCACTATTTTCATCCGCTGCAGATTATTTACTTATTTAATCAATATCAACGGCGTCTAATGCCTCGTTTTGTCCGACAAACGGCTCAAAACTAGAAACATTTTTAT
Organism: Ophiodon elongatus; assembly: GCA_016806645.1. NCBI lineage: Eukaryota > Metazoa > Chordata > Actinopteri > Perciformes > Hexagrammidae > Ophiodon > Ophiodon elongatus. The sequence continues at coordinate 1,883,493 of JACSYO010001808.1, read as the reverse complement.
TGTTTTTGCTTTAAAAACGACTCAAACGTTTAATAGATTATCAAAATAGTTGCCAATGAATGGTCTTTGCATTGCATTTGAGTATCTGAGTATATTTTCTAAGTTGTTGAAAGAGGAAACTGCTGACACAAAGTGTATTAAGTTATAAATAAATACTGCAGCATGAAGAATAAGGAGCTCAAACGGCCTCAGATGAAAAGCCTCTGGGTGATTTAAATCTGGTTTGATTTGTCGTGCTTCACCTCAGCGGGAAGCTTTTAACACATCGATATGAGCGCGACCTCACGTGGCCTCCGCGCGACAGAGAAACCGCTCCCCGTAATCAGGACGGGTTTGATTGAGCCTCTGACCCGACGTGGCATCGGCTCACACGGCCGATTGTTGTCTCGCTCTGCTGCGACCGCCGAGCTAAATCTGGGATTATGTGAAGAGGAAAGGCCCAAAACAGACGGGAATAACTCGCAAAGAATAACAGATTACAACTCCTGTTTGCCACAGTAGTGACACCTTACAGGAAATATAACTGTGTGTATGCACAGGAAAACAATCCCACATGCATCAAGAAAAGAGCCTTTTTTTAACCCTTTGTGTTCCCAGCAAAGGGCCCCGACACGAGTGTCCCGACTACGGCTCCGCCGGGCCCTTCAGCTGCCACTTCGACAGCAGCCACACCTCCATCTGGAAGATCTACTGCCTGCAGGTCACCGCCCTCACCGCCCACGGCAACTACAGCTCCCAGGAGCACTGCCTGGACGTGGCAGACATAGGTGAGGCCGGAGTGGGAGAAGGTGGTGCACGGAGTGGGAGAAGGTGGTGCACGGAGTGGGAGAAGGTGGTGCACGGAGTGGGAGAAGGTGGTGCACGGAGTGGGAGAATGTGGTGCACGGAGTGGGAGAATGTGGTGCACGGAGTGGGAGAATGTGGTGCACCGAGTGGGAGAATGTGGTGCACCGAGTGGGAGAATGTGGTGCACCGAGTGGGAGAAGGTGGTGCACCGCTGGATGTAAAGACAACAGATGCAGTTAGAAATGTGCTTTCAGACCATCGGATCTCAACGCTGTCCTCTTTGTTGTCCTCTTTGTTGTCCTCTTTGTTGTCATCTTTGTTTTCCTCTTTGTTGTCCTCTTTGTTGTCCTCTTTGTTATTCAGCAGGACGTCTAAAATGTCTGTTTTTCTATGAAGTTTGGTGTAAAATTAAGATCTCCTGATCAACAACAATATATTAAACAACTTTATTAAAAGAAGAGTGTGAGGAAGCTTTAATACGTTTCTGTTTCCTCACCTCTCAGATAATTAAAAACAGGACACAGATCAAATATACAGAATAATGCAATTTATGACTAATTCACACTAGATTATTATCGGAATGAAGCATTTGTCAAAAATCTTTTTGCAGTGTTTTAAGAATTAATTTAAAACGGCACTGCAGGATATTAAGTTCTAGATATTAGATTTATTTAAATGTATGTTCTGCTCACAGAATACTGCAGATTTTAGAATAAATTAAAGATTGAAAAAGCAACATGACATTATCTAAATCCCTTTTATATATTATATTATTCAGATGACAATCCGAACTGTGTGGAACCACATGAGCTGTGGTAAATATTTCAAATATAATCCTATAAACGGAGAAAAGGAGCACAAAAATGACATCTGACTGACTTGTGAAAATAATTCTCCAAAGATAGAATATTAATGATTGTCTGAGCACGTGTTGCGGCCTGGTTCTCACTTTAAATGTGTGTTTGATTCAAGCTTTATTGTCAATAGACAATAAAACATTTAGATATTTAGATTTAGAATAAAATAATACATTTGAAATCAGCACTAAAGTGGGAAACAAAAAGGAAATACCTGATGCTATATATTATATTTAAAGGTATACAACGTTCATATTTATCTTCCGTCACTCGTTTCCAGATGAAAGAAGACATATCTTTAACTATAAACATGCATAGAATGAGTAATAAAGGCTTATAATAAAGTGAAATGTGTGTCCAGTTCAGACCGAGGCTCCGGTGAATCTGAGCTACGAGCTGAAGGACGCCGGCGGCGACGAGCGAGGCCACCGAGCGCTGCTCAGCTGGAGCTACCCGGAGCCCTCCGTCCTGCAGTACGGCTGGATCACCCTGGTGTACGAGCTGCAGTACCGCCGGGTCACGGAGCCCGAGGCCTGGAAGGTACTCACCTGGAGACATGTAGTATAGTACTATAGTATAGTATAGTACTATAGTATAGTATAGTATATACTCACAGATGAAAGAGTATCTGTTCATTGTGTCGGTTAGAGGGAAAGAGAGTCACCTTAAGGTGATATTATAGGGAGCAAGAACCACTTAAATATAGAGTTTGTAAAGATTACAGGTGAGTTTAATAAAAGGATTATAATATATTTAAGGCTTTAGTTTGTTACTTATTAATGTTATTTGGTTTATTTCCCCCTTTAAAAGCCCTCAGACTTCATAAATGACCCTTTTTACAAGCTTTTTTTAATTTGCTGCTCGATGATGATGACGATGATGATGATGATGATGATGATGATGATGATGAGGGTCAGCGTGATCTCCCCCCCCCAGGTGAAGCACCCTCTGCAGGAGCCCCGCGTGGAGCTGCTCGGCCTCCCCATGGGAGACTATGTGGTCCGGGTCCGCTGCCGGTCCCAAAACTACGGCCTGTGGAGCCAATGGAGCGCGGCGCTGGTCATGAGCCTCCCCGCCGGGCCGCCGGCAGGTACGCCCCGGCTACACCTGGTTCCCATGGCAACGGAGACCGCAACGCAGGTGTTGTTGTTGTTGTTGTGGTTTATTGACCGTGTCTCTCTGTCTGAAAGGTAAACTCCTGGTTCTGATTCTGGTGACGGGCGTCGCTCTCGTGGCGCTGCTGTTCATCCTGTTCGGGCTCGTTCCTCAGGGAAGGAGGTGAGGAAGGTCACGAGGTTCCACTTCCTGTTACACAGGAAACACACTTAAGGATTAAATCTTAATCCTTAGACTAGATATGAGCTCCACGTGGGTAAATAGAATCTCAAGATACGATAAGAAATCAATTAATAGCAGTCACAGTTTTAATACTTGAAGCTTTACGCTGTTTTTACAGTATTATACTGTAAAACGGTAGTTTTTAGTCAGCTGTTCTCCTTCAGACTTCCTCTTTCTTCAGGATAAAAGACTACTTCCTGCCGCCGATTCCAAAGCCGCGGATCATCGGCATCGACCCGCTGCTCCTGAAGGTAACACGCACACACGCACGCACGCACGCACACACACACACACACACACACATATACACACACACACACACACACACACACACACTTCTATTCATATTTTCTGATGCAATATTTTAGAATCTAACTTTAGAATTTAACTTAAAACCCTCTTTCCTCCCTTCCTTCCTCCCCTTCTCTCCCTCCCTCTCTACTCCTTCTCTCCCCCTCTTCTCCTTCTCTTCCTCCCTCTTTCCTCCTTCTCTTCCTCCCTCTCTTCTCTCTCTCCCTCCCTCTATCCTCCCTCCCTCTCTTCTCTCTCTATCCTCCCTCCCTCTCTTCTCCTTCTCTCTCCTACCTCTCTCTCTCTCTTCTCCTTCTCTCTTCTACCTCTCTCCCTCTCTTCTCCCTCTCTCCTTCTCTCCCCCCTCTCTCCTCCCTCTCCCCTCTCTCCCTCTCTCCTTCTCTCCCCCTTCTCTCCCCCCTCTCCCCCCTGTCTCCTCCCTCTCTCCCTCTCTCCTCCCTCTCGCCCCCTCTCTCTCCTCCCTCTCCCCCTCTCTCCCCTCCATCCTCCTCTCGCCCTCCTCTCCTCCTCCCATCTCCCCCTTCTCCCCCCTCAGAAGGGGAACTTGGATGAGATCAACCACCACTTCAGTAACTTCCACAGCTACAGCCCTCCTTGCTACACGGAGGAGGTCTGGGACCAGGTCTCCCCCGGAGACGTCTTCCTCCCCCCTCCGAAGGACTGCTGCGTGGCGGCCGCCCCGACGGACCGGGAGAAGGACGCCCTGATGGTCCCGTGTGACCCGCCGCCCGCCGCCGCCCGCCATCGGCTGCCCGCCCAACCCCCGGCGTCGTACGTGCAGAGCGTGTCGCCCTACTGCTCCTCGCCGCCCCAGGCCTTCGCCCCGCCGCTGGACACGCCGTCCGCGTGGTCGAGGCCAGAGATTGTGTCTCTGCCGGGGACGGAGTACAGCGTGATGGCACACCCGGGTCTCCCCCCCGCCCCCCCCGCCCCCCCCGCCACAGGCCGCTCGCCTCAGGACTTCTACACCTGCGTCCAGCTCATGAATGAAAGCGGCGAGGTGCACCTGGTGCCCTGTCTGCCGCCGGCGTACTGCCGCGAGTTCCCGCCTCCCCCGAGGGTCGATGTAGACGACGGGGAGAAGAAGAAGAAGAAGAAGAAGAAGAAGGAGCAGGAGCAGGAGCAGGAGCAGGAGCAGGAGGAGGAGGAGGAGGAGGAGGAGAAGGAGAAGGAGAAGGAGAAGAAGAAGAAGAAGAAGATGGCCGACTGCCCAGCCAGGAAAAATGAGAGGAAAGACGGCTGCGAGGCGGCAGTCCCTCTGCTGCACGTCGCCGTTGACAACAAGGGCTGAACACAGGAAGTGAAACAGGAAGTGAACCGTTTTTATCTTTGCACTGAAAACAAACTCAGAGAACAGCGGTGTGTTCAGGGGACGTCCTTCTGTTTTCAGGGGAATCGGACCACATCCAGTCCACAAGGAGTCGGACTTCGCCAAGTGGAACTTGCCACGTGCACCTTTTTTAAATAAATAAATAAATAAATGGGGTATTGCCACGTGCTGCTTCTCCCAAACCCAATAAACAGTTTTTCATTCATCACTCACATCCTCTGACTTTAATGTTCCAGATATCAGCCGAACCTCTTCACATTCTTTAATTCCCCCCGAATACCAGCTTCCTTCCTCATTCCATTCATGGCGCTTTTTAAAGTGCCGCTCGTCATATTTTGATGACCCTGAACACGAAAAGGAATATTAACGCTCGTCCTGCAGGGTTTTGCTGACATTCAATCCAACATGGCCGCCCTCAGGAAGGCCTACGCTGTGAACTTAAACTGGAATCCACTGTTTTAATATAAGTCGCTCTCTGTTGTTTTCTGTGTGCAAGAAGCAGCACACAACATATTTAACACTATTACAAAAAGCAACCTCAGGTGGAGCTGGAAGAAGCTATAAAACACTCGTTATCGTGTTTCTCTCTCTGGTGTTCGTTGTGCTGTTTTCTATTCTTGTGCCTTTTTTTATTCACAGAGCTGTTTGTTTCCACTCCCACACGTCTGGAAATGCTTTCATGTGAGGAAAATGGTTAAGGACTCTTAATAAATATATATAAAATGTCTTTCTATGTGTGCACACATGTGTGCTGCTGTATAAAAACCCGCTCAGTGATGGTCACTTTTTCACCTTTTATTGAGACAAAACCACTTTGGATCCAAAGCAATAAAATGTGAAAAGGCAGCTTTGGTGCACGGTTCATCATTTCTCTCACACACACACACACACACACACACACACACACACACACACACACACACACACACACACACACACACACACGGCTTCTCAAAAGGGGAAAATCAAGCTCTTATTTAGGCAAATAATTTGAAACAATGCATCATGTGAATGATATGAATGTTCTGTGTTGAAGATAAATATGATCAATAAATAAAAGGGAGAAGAGGGGGGGAGAGGGAGGGAGAGATGAGGGGGGAGGATAGAGGAGAAGGAGAAGCGAGGGAGGATAAAGGGAAAGAGGCAGGGGAGAGAGGGTTTTAAGTTAAATTCTAAAATATTGCATAAGAAAAGGTGTGTGTGTGTGTGCGTGTGTGTGTGTGTGTGCGTCCGCGCCCGCCCGCCCCTGTGACTTGAATTAGCTGCATTCTGACGTTATAAATAGAGTTGATGGTCAGCTGACGGGAGATAAAACACAGGAGCAGCGTTCCTCATCAGAACACTGTTGTTCCTCCGAGAGGAGAAACGGTGCAGATGAAAAGGACTTTGAATAATAGAAACAATCTTGAGATCATAATAATAATGAAGACAGAAGAACTATTCATCAATTAATGTAGCAACATTTATGGACTCTTAGACAAACAAATCAAGACGTTTAAAGACGTGTTTTAGAGACCAAATAGGGGAAGGAAGCAAGGACAGAAGAAAGGAAAGAAGGAAGTACAGATGGGAGAATGAAGAGAAGTAAAAGGAAAGAAGGAAGGACAAAAGGAGAACAAGAAAAGTAGTAAAATGGAATACAATAATGTATGAAATGGGGTAAAGGATTGAAACAAGGACAGAAGATAGGAAGGGAAGTAAGGAATGACAGATGGTAGGATGGAGAGAAGAAAAAGGAAATAGGGAAGGAAGGACAAATGAAATGGAGGAAGAAGGAAGGAAAAATAAGGAAATACAGAAGAATATAAATAAAAGGAAGTGGATAGAAATGAGGACAGAAGAAAGGAAGTAGGACAGATGGGAGGATGGAGAGAAGAAAAAGGAAATAAGGAAGGAAAAATGAAATGGAATGAAAAATAAGGAAATATAGAAGGATAACAGCTATGGCAGTAAATAGTGAGTACACAAAAGAAAAGGAAGTAAGGAAGTAGGACACATTGGAGGATGGATAAAAGAAAAAGGAAATAAGGGAGGACTGAAGGAAAACAACAAAAGTATTAAAACATATTTCACAGTACTCTGAGCAGTACATGTACCGGGAGTATCAGAAGTACTCTGAGCAGTACTCTCAGTACATGTACCGGGAGTATCAGAAGTACTCTGAGCAGTACTCTCAGTACATGTACTGGGTTACTGGTGTCGGGTGTCGGGGCTCTGCAGGCCTGTTGGGGGGGAGAGGAGAGGGAGGAGGGGAGGAGGGGGGGAGAGTGGTGAGGGGGGGGTAAAGGGGGGGAGGGGGGTAAAGGGGGGGGTGGAGGAGGACTCTCTCTAACTTTAGTGTCAGTCTGGACGCCATCGGCTTCACACGAGCTGCTTCAGACCCCCGAGGTAAGAACACACACACACACACACACACACACACACACACACACACACACTCACAGAATGGTGGTGTTTCGTTTAAAGTCGTCCTCCCGTCTCTCGGCTCTGGTTCTCCTGGTTCTCCTAGTTCTAAAGTTTGGAGTGTTTTTCTCTCGGAGGCCTGGAGGCTCTCAGGCAGCTGTCGCTCCGGTAAAAATAGATCCTCTCACACTCTTCACACACGTTAAGCTCCTTTAAAAACAAGTACACACACAGGAATAATATCTAATACACACTGAAGAAGAATTAAACATTCACGATATTATAGAGAACACAATCAAGAATAAAAACACATTATCTTTGTGTGATATTGTTTCATATTAACTCCTAAACTAAAGTAAAGCTGCATGTCAACATGAGGGAAACAGATATGAAATGTTCTTTTCAACATCTTTTGAACCATTTTTATAGAGGAACAGTTTTTTGACGCTCTACATAATTTTATATTAATCTGAAAGTAAGAAGATCTGAAGATTGATCAGTCTTTTTGTCGAATAATGTCATTTTTATTTGATTTTAATGGAGCTCCAAGATGTTTACTCCCAACACATCTACAGAGTGTATAATGTTATGTTATAATACGTTATAATATTATTAATTCAACCTTGAAACGAGCTCCTTTTAATGCAGCTTCTACTGGATATTAAGTTTAATAGAATGCTGCTCATCTAAACTAAAGACAAATGTCTTTAGAAAGGTACGATGGTTTACATGTAATTATAAATAAGAAGTGTTTCTATTTCTGGTTTTTAGTCCAGGAGTATTTCTACAGTGTGCTTTTAGTACTTTTACTAGTATAAATATACTTCTACCACGCTGGTACAATGTACAAATGTAAACAGTAAATTTTTGTCTTCTTTCATTTTTCCTGATTTCTTTTGAAATAATTCTTTGGTTGAAATGAACTCATTTGCTTTCTTTTGCTGAGTGTTGTGTGCAGCAGCCGGTTAGCTTAGCTTAGCATAAAGACTGGAAACGGGGGGAAACTGCTAGCCTGTCTATGTCCGAGCAGCTCACAGATAAATCTCAGTTATATAATCTTTTAAAAAGGAGAACTGTTTGTTCAGCAGAAGATAATCATCCACAATCATTTGTTTCATGAAGTCAGGATGTTATTTTTATTTTCTATATCTGACATCACCTTTAGATCCTCACACACTTCTTTGAGTATGATTAATTTCTATTGTTTGAACATTAGGTCACACATCCTCTCCTGACATCTCTCTGGTTTATCTTTCCCTCTATGTGAGACATCATTAAATTATTGTTTGCAAATTATCCAGTAAATACCTACAGTAGTACGAATATATATATATATATATATATATATATATATATATATATAATATACTGCTGATGAGTTATGTGTTTACAGAGCAGCTGCATCAACTCATAAATAAGAATATGATGTCTGAAGGGAGTTTGATAGAAATCCAGAAACTTCCCCTTATTGATGCATAAAACAAGTGTTTTTTTTTTTTTTTTTATCAATGGCAGGAGGCATCCTGGTTACCATGGCCTCGACCAATGAGAGTGGAGCGCACCAGGACCAGACGGTTCCTGGCAGCGAGGAGGAGGAGGAGCAGGGGGAGCAGAGGAGCGTCCGAGGGATCCAGTCTCAGTACCTCCGCTGTCCGTCGCCCAGGTAGGGGAGGAGACCACCTGACTCCTGATGTCACAGGATTTAAGATATCCACCTGATTATCATATTATTTTGTGTTGCAAATCCCAGTAAAATAAATCAAATGTCAAACAAACTCCTTTTTGTTCCCCTGGATAAGCACAAAAATATGCATAACATTGTGAAGACAAGAAATGTTTTGATTTGATTTGTGCTGAGGATATTTTGGGTTCCTCTTTCATAAAAAGCTCCTTCCTCCTCAGTTTCTCGATGGCTTCAGAGTCCAGGTTCTCCATGATCTCCGGCTCCGACGCCGCGAGCATCTTCATGGAGCCCATCCACCTCTCGTCAGCCATCGCTGCCAAGAAGATCATCAGCGAGGGTGAGACGGCTGAGAGAGTTAAACTGACCCAGCACAGAGACGACAGCTGTGACGTAATGTTGCTTTCATCGTGTATAAAATGTCAGAATGATGTCTTACACGATGGATAAACAGAGATCACATCAGGTCCTCCTCAACCAAATAATGGATGATTTCTGAGTCTACATCCAACACGTCTAATTCGGTCAAGTGCTCTTCAATTACAACCGGTCCTCGGCTCGTCCCCTCGGCTCGTTTGCGGCCGGAGGAGCCGAGGCGCTCTGATTGAGGACATTAGCTCGGAGGACACGCCGCGGAGCTTTAATGGACGATGCATGTTTCATCTGCAGCGGAGGACGCGTTAACGCAGAGAGATGTGTGTTTTAATACGCAGGCCTCTGAAGCTTCCTCCTCTTTTCATATGCGAAACATGTAAATGTCCACGAAGTTTTAATACAATCGATATATTTGCTCGAAGAAAGACAAGACCAAGATATTCAAAGTTCAATTTAGTGAAATATGTTGGTTTTCCAGCAGAAAAGTATGATAAAAATCTCCTGTGTTATTATCAGTTGTTCAGAGATATAACATTCATTTAAGTTAAAGTAAACTAAAATATTTTACATCCAAAAAGTTACTTTTATACCTAAAAACCTTTTGTCTCCTCGAGCAGGGAGACAGAGAACCCTACTGAGCATGTGCAGAGAGTGTCATCACTAGCTCGTCTCTGATTGGAGGAATCGGTGTGTTACTCTTGGACCTGGTCTCCCCAAATCTGGGGACAGACATTAAGACACGAATGTGAAGTTTAATAACCGATCATCTGAGAGGGACGCAGTCTCTGTATTACGATTATTATTATGACTATTTGATCACTCTGCATCAAAAGGTTAAAGGTCAACACATCTGGTTCATATCTGTCCTCAGAGCTGCCACCTCGCAGCGTGCAGGCCGAGTCCGTCCCCGAGTCCATGCTGGAGACGGCCGAGCAGCTGATGGTGGAGGACCTCTACAACCGCGTCAAGGACATGATCGACGACCGCAGCCCCTACAACACCCCGTGTGTGCTGGACATCCAGAGGGCCATGGTGCAGGACCGCCTGGAGTCCCCCCTCAACACCGTGGACGAGGTCTGGCCCAGCGTCTTCATCGCAGAGAAGTGAGTCACTTCCTGGCTTCCTCTGCAGCTTTCAGTGGAGGAACTTCGCTTGGACGTCTCCAACTGAGCGACCGCTGTTAGCTGATGAAGGCCATGTGTTGGGGTTGAAAGCCTCAACGCGTGCTTGGTCCACACGTCTGATTCCTCCTCACAGGGCTGCAGCTTTTACGCAGGAAACACATCACGGTTTTGTGATATTGTTCTCGTTTCAGATCCGTCGCGGTGAACAAGGCTCGCCTGAAGCGAATGGGCATCACCCACGTCCTCAACGCGGCCCACGGCACGGGGGTGTACACGGGCGAGTCCTTCTACGCCAACATGAGCCTCCAGTACCTGGGCATCGAGGTGGACGACTTCCCCGACGTCGACATCTCGCCGCACTTCCGGCCCACCGCCGAGTTCCTGGACGACGCTCTGCTGACACACAAGGGTGAGAGAGGCTTTTTCTTCTTCCTGATGATGATGATGATGATGATGAAGTTTCATCTTACTGGAGCACTTTGTATAATCCACTCAGCTGATTGTGTGTTCATGCACTTGTTTTGTAATCACACTATCATTTGAGACAAAAAGGTTTCAAACACAAATCATTTCATTTGATTTAGACAAAAGAAACTAAAAGCACGCCTGTATTATTTTTGGATTATTTCTCTAATCAATAAGATAGATAGATAGATAGATAGATTGATAGATACTTTATTAATCCCGTAAGGGGACATTTTTTCGCTACAGCAGCATTTATACATACAGGTAAGATAAAAACAATATATACAAAAAAATGAAGATAATAATAAGAAGAAAATAAGAAAAATGCACAATATATACAACAAATAGAATAGAATAATATTAAATTAAATTAACTAACAGAACAGTAGTGCAAGATGTAGCCAACAAACAACCAAAGGTGTCTATTTGTTAACAATAGATAAATAATATTCACCTATATTGTGAGTCTCAAAATCAAAAGGTCATCGTCTCTGACTTCACATTAGAAATGAGGACGAAGAACAAAGTTGTGAAGATCACTTTTAGATTTTAGTTTGATGCACAACACATTCGTCTCCGCGGATACAGACAGAAACCTCGTGGGGTTGGTGGGTGGAGCTCCACCATGGAGCTCCACCCACCAACCCCACGCTCCATGGTGGGTGGAGCACCACGGTGGAGCTCCACGGTTTCTGAGAAGTGTTTTCTGGGACGGGGAACAGTCACGCCGTTGACCGTCGCTCCGCATCGATTCACAACGCGTTGCCTCGAGGAATGAATTCACTTCCAGCTGACTTTTATTCCATAATTAGCATTTCTCAGCAATACTTCATCATTTATTTATGAATGTTATACTATAAAGAAGTCTATATTATATCAATCGCCTTATTTATTGGTTTAGGAAGCTCTACTTCCTGGTTCTAAACATCCGTCTTGTTCCCGAGCAGGAAAGGTTCTGGTCGTGTCCATGATGGGCGTCAGCCGCTCCGCCGTCCTGGTGGCGTCCTACCTGATGATCTTCCAGCACATGACCATCATGGAGGCCTTGACCTCTATGAGGAAAAAGCGCGCCATCAACCCCAACGAGGGCTTCTTGAAGCAGCTGCGTAATCTCAACGAGAACCTGATGGAGGAGCGCGACGACGACGACGACACGCTCAGCCAGTGCTCCGTCGTCGACGCGCACGCTCGCGCTCGCATCTTCGGCGAGGAGGAGGATGACGACGGTACGGATGAAGAGGATGAGCAGAGTATGATCGGGGTGAAGGCGCACTCCATCGTGATGGAGGAGGAGGAGGATGGACAGAGTGTGATGAGCAGCGTCGCCTCCTCTGCGTCGGCCCTCAGGAGCGGACTGACCGGGGCCCCGGGGCCGGACGACCACAGGCCCATTCAGGGAGAGGTCGTCCTGCCGGAGACCGAGGGCGGAGAGCACGGAGACGAGGAGGAGGAGGACGGCCTCGACAGCATGATCCGCGAGTGGCAGAGGAGAAACGAGAAATACCAGGACGACGACTGGTGGGAGGCGCAGCTGAACAGCGACGGCGAGGACTTGGAGTCGGTCGCCGAGGGACGAGGGAAGAAGACGGCCCTGGATGTGGAGAGCGTCACCAGCGAGGACGTACGCGCCGTGAAAGAACGGCTGAAGCGCCGCGGCAGACGTCCGGCCTCAGACGCGATGTCCACCTCCAGCTGCACGAGTTACTCCGACCTCTGGAGACAGCGGCTGAAGGAAATCGAGGAACAAGCCGCCGCTCGCTACCGCAAGAAGGAGGACGAGGACGGCAGCGAAAGCGGGAGCGCCGCCACAGAAGCAGGGAAGAAGAAGATCGATGACGAGGTGGAGAGTCTCCTCTCTGACACCGGCTCCATGTACAACTTTTGCCAGAAGAACAAGGAGAAGATGACGCCTTTGGAGCGCTGGCGCGTCAAGAGGATCCAGTTCGGCTGGAACAAGAAGGATCGAGAGGACGGAGAGAAGAGTTCCGCCGGAGATGGAGACGGCGAGGGAGAAGCCAAGACGCCGTCCTTTCAAGATGTCAACCTGACGGCGTATCAGACGTGGAAGCTGAGGCAGCAGAGGCGCCTCGGGGAGGAGAACACGGAGGACATCGTGGAGATGAGCCGGGGCGCGGACTCTGCGACGGTCAAGCGGAGGCAGCGACGCGAGGAGATCCTGGAGCGCTCGAAGAAAAACCTGGAGGAGAGTCAGTCCATGTGCGGCTGGGAGAGCGAGAGCTGCGTCAGCGGCGGGACGATACCCCTCTCCGCCTTCTGGGCCGGAGCCGGAGCCACGGGCCCGCCGAGCGTCGCCAACGACGACAACATGTCCATGCTCAGCGGCAGGTCCTCCGTGATGTCCTCGGTTTCACAGGCTCGCAGTACGAGATCTGTGAATCCCGTCGCACCGGTTCCTCCCATCCTCCCCGTTCCCACGGTCCAGGGCCCCGGAGGAGAGCCCATGGTCAATCTGGCCAGCATCCAGAACTGGATCGCCAACGTCGTCTCGGAAACGATCAAGCAGAAGCAGAGCGAGATGAGCCTGCCTCCTCCGTCGCGCGCCGGGTCCGAGCTCAGCTTCGGGGGCGCGAGCAGCCTGATCTCAGGCCGCGGCGCGAGCAGCCTGATCTCAGGCCGCGGCACGGACGACGACAAAGCCTCGCTGCTGAGCGGCGCTTCCTATTCCAGCGCTCTGTCGCGGGGTCGAGGCGGGGAGGCGTCGGTCCTCTCTGGTGCCGGGTCGAGCAGCGTCTCCGGTCTCAGAAGCTCTGCTCTGGGATCCAAGAAGAACAAGATCACCACCACCAGCGTGCCTCTGTTCAGCCTCTTCCAGGACCAGGTCAACATGGGCAAACTGGACGCCATGGACAAGGAGATCAAGTCCGAGATGAGGGGCAAGATGGCCGTCTACGAGAAGAAGAAGATCCTTGAGGACAACAAGCGCAGCACGCTGTACAAGAAGAAGAAGCCAAAGGAGGACGAAGACGAGGAGGAGGAGAGAAAGAAGAAAGAGGAGGATTTCCTGGAGGAAGCAAAGAAGAAGGAGAAACCCGTGCGGACTTTCGGCCTCTCCGGGTGTCTGAACCTCAACCCGGCGCTGGAGCGAGATAAGAACACCAGCGTGGACGACTGGCTGACGAGCGTCCGGCCTCCTCCGAGGAAACCGGCCTCCGGATCCGACGCCGGCCCATCGGAGGATCCCTATGACGACCTCGACGCCTCCGCGTCCGAATTCGACTTCTCCAGCCGCAGGGCGTCCTACGCCGTCGGCGAAGAGGACGAGGAAGCTCACGGCTACAGGTCACGGCTCCGTGAGCGTCCATCGAGTGAAGACCCTTGCAACGGGTTCGCGGCGTCCCACAGCTACAGGAGGTCGTACGGCGCTCACGACGAGAGCACAGAGGTCACGGAGAGCTACCACGACCTCGCCGCAAAGAGGAAGTTCGCCCACCATTCGCGGTATGAAGGCAGCGAGGCGGAAGGGAGTAGGAGTAGGAGGGAGGAAGCCAGCAACGCGGAGGAGGAGGAGGAGGATGACATCGCCACCTTCATCGCACAGACCAGGCAGAGGGTCCGAGCCCGGGCCGCCGCCGAGGCCGAAGACGACGAGGTGCTCGCGGCCTGGAGGGCGCAGCAGGAAGCGAAGTCACAGAGCAGGAGTGAATCTTAGAAGATGGCGAAGATCTGAACTCATCGCAGACTTTAAATCTGAGGGATTCGTTTCCCAAAAAGTAAATGATATCTTGCAAAACTCCAAAAATCTATTGGAAACACTTGTGTTGTGATTATTGTTCAAGAAACGCTAATAACTGTTTTTTGTGGATTTCTGTATTTAGACAAAAGAAAACCTGTTAAAAATAATATCAGTCAGGAAAATATGCACTTTGCCCTCATCATGCATCAAATCTTATTTAGTGTGTTATTAACACAACTAGTTTATTTTATTGTTAATTAAGGTTTTTGTTGCACCACCGTTGAATGTAAAACTGATTGTAAACCACATTTAATACATATTTTCATAAAAGATGATGTGAAACTCCTGAAACAACGAATCATTTGTTTCATTATTTTATTATTGCAATAAATGTTCTGAAAAATTGCAACTCCCTTATTTAATTATTATTCATGATCAAATTATAGGATTAAATGGATCAAACAAACTGATCAAAATAATTATAATCATGATTATGATTATTATAACTATTATTATGAGTAGCATTATTGTTTTAATAAATTTATAAATATTAATAATACATATTAGTGGTATTATTGTTTTAAGAAATACATTATTATTATTATAATAACTATTATTGTTTTAATAAATGTTAATACACGAGTATTATTGTTTATTTTTTAATAAATGAATAAATAATAATAATTATTATTATAAATACTTTTAAAAACATTTAAGATAAAGCTACAAAAGTTAAATATTGTTACAGGTGAGTACTGTCTTTATTAAAAACATTCCAAGACTATATGCCATTATATTACATTTAGGATTATATCTACGTACAATGAGCCTGTTATTCCCGCTTTTATATAATACCTGTTTTTTATTTGTGTCATTTCTTTTTTACATAACAAGAGAAGAGCAGTCATTTCTTGGAAAAGAAATGACTCGGTCCGATGATTATGAAAGAAGTATATTTATGAGTGCCGTTCGCTCATCACTCTTAAATCTAAGTTATACCACCATCTATGGGACACTGAGGGTAAGGCTTCAGATACCTATAATTATTATTGTCTTAAAAACGGGTCTCATTCAGAAGAAATCATAGAACATATATTTTGAAAGCCCTTCCTCAACTATTTATTCTCTCCAAAACAACAACACTTTGTTCCATGACGATAGTAAACGTGTGACATAATGAATTCATGTGAGACTGTAACTCTCATGCAGCTTATTGAGCAGCTTTACATTCCTCTGAGGGATCAACCGCTGTGGGAATGTTGAGCTGAGAGAAGAGTTTTCTGCAGAGGAAGAAAGATATTAGGAGACATTTATGGCAGATTGTACTTACAGTATATACTGTATGCATACTGTCTGCAAGATTAATATTAAATATGAATTAAAAAAGGAAAGCATACACTTTTAAATGTATTAAACTAGTTTAATTAAACAAACGATATTTGAATTGGGATATTGAGCTGAAAGAAGAGTTTTCTGCAGAGGAAGAACGATATTGTGAGACATTTATGGCAGATTGTTTAATATTAATCTTGCAGACACAGTATGCATACTGTGTCTGCAAGATTAATATTAAATATTAAAAAAGGAAAGCAAACACTTTTAAATGTGTTATAAACTAGTTTAATTAAACAAACATTGATATTTGCTTAATTGTAATATAGTAAAACTGAATATTTCTTATCTGGTTGCCAAACTAAAAGAAACAAATCTCTCAGGACTTATGAGTACTTTTACTTATGATACTTTAAGCAGAAGTACTTAGATATTTTACTTAAGTAAAAGTATTAATACCACAGTGTAGAAATACTACAAGTCCTGCTTTCTAAAGTACAAAAGTACTATCATCAAAATATACTTGAAGTTCCATAATATTATTAGATCATAATTACTGATGCTTTAATTATTTACAGCTGATGCAGGTGGAGCTCATTCATTTATTAGTTAATTTATAGTTTGTATTATTTATCAGAATCTGCAAATTGTCAAATAAATGTAGTGCAATAAAAAGTACGGTAGGAGAAGTTTGCTCTATAAAGTACCTCAGAATTATACTTCAGTAAAGTAAAAGATTAGCCCTGAAAGATTAAAGTATTAGACTGAAAACGTGGCCTTCAGGTCACCAGACTTCGGATTGAGAAATGACGTGAGCTGCGTTTCTGCCAATCAGCATGAATTCAATCCTTCATAACAAATGCAGGTTTATTCCCTCCGCCGTCGGACGTCCTCGTCTCTCGTCTCCTGCGTCATGGCGAGCTGGTGGACGGCCGAAGACGTGCTGGACAGTCTGGACCTGGAGGAGAACTCCATCGTGGCTCGGGTCATTCAGGCCGTCGGGCTGTTTGGAGACATTCTGTCTCTGGAGGACGCCATGCTGTCTGACGTCCAACGAGAGGACGACTCCCACGGGGCGGGGGAGGAGGACGGAGCTCCAGGAGCAGCTGACAAAAAGGTAGAAGAAGAAGAAGAAGAAGAAGAAGAAGAAATGACCATGGAGGAAGACGAGGAAGAGAAGGTGGGAAAGGAAGGAGCAGAGCAGGAGGTTCAAGACTGGAAAGATAAAGAAGACAGCAAAGAGGAAGAGGAGAACGAGGAGGAGGATTTGCAACAAGGAGAGGAAGAGGAGGAAGTGGAGGAGGATTTGCAACAAAGAGAGGAAGAGGAGGAAGTGGAGGAGGATTTGCAACAAAGAGAGGAAGAGGAGAAAGTGGAGGAGGAGGAGGATTTGCAACAAGGAAAGGAAGAGGAGAAAGTGGAGGAGGAGGAGGATTTGCAACAAGGAAAGGAAGAGGAGAAAGTGGAGGAAGAGGAGGATTTGCAACAAGGAAAGGAAGAGGAGAAAGTGGAGAGGGAGGATTTGCCAGGAGGAAGGAGAAGTGGAGGAAGAGGTTGCAAGGAAGGAAGAGGAGAAAGTGGAGGAGTTTGACAAGGAGGAGGAGGAGGATTTGCAACAAGGAGAGGAAGAGGAGGAGGATTTGCAACAAGGAGAGGAAGAGCAGGAAGTGGAGAAAGATTTGCAACAAGGAGAGGAAGAGAAGGAGGAGGAGAAGGAGGAGGAGAAGGAGAAGGAGGAGGAGGAGAATTTGCAACAAGGAGAGGAAGTGGAGGAAGTGAAGCAAGATGATGGAGATGGTGAAATGGAAAAGCAGGTAGAGGTGAGAGAAGAAGAGGAAGAGGAGACAAGAAAAGGGGAGGAGGAGAAGATTGAAGGAGAGGAAAAGGCCAACATGGAGGCGGAAGGAAAGGAGGTAGAGGACGAGAAAGGGGAGGAAGAGGAAGAGATAGAGGGAAGAGAGGAAGAGCAGGTGTTAGAAAATGAGGTAGACGAAGAGCAAGGAGATGAAAAGGATGAAGCAAAGACTCAAAGAGAGCCAGAGGAAGGAGGAACGGAGGAGGACAAGTTTGAGGGGGAAGGAAAGGAGAAGGAGGCAGACAAAGATGTAGGCAACGAGGAGGATGATGAGGTGAAGAACAAACTTGGATGGACGGTCGAGGTAGATGAGGAGACAGAAAGACAAGATGAAGAAGAAGAAGAAGTGGGAGAAGAAGAAAAGGAGCCTAGGGAGGAGGAAGCACAAGATGGAAAGGAAGAGTCAGAGACTCAGAAGGAGGAAGAAGAAGAGGAGGTTATGAAGGATGGAAGGAGACATGAAAGGGCCAAGAACAGCCATGATGAAGATGAAATTGAAGAACAGACTGAGGTAGAGGAATTAAAGATGGAGGAAAAGGAGGTTATAGAGGAGGACCGAGCAGAGAAAGAAAAGGAGGAAGACGAGGTAGAAGGAGAAAGAAAAGAACAAGACAGGGGGACAGGGATAAAAGGACATGAAGGAGTTGAAGAAGAAGAAAAGATGGAGGACACAGGAGAAAATATGGTGGAGAAAGAAGAAGAACAGATTGATGGCAAAGAAGAAGAGATGGAGGCCTTGGTGGACAAAGTAGAAAATGTAGAAGAAGAAGAAAAGATGGAGGCCTTGGTGGACAAAGTAGAAAATGTAGAAGAAGAAGAAAAGATGGAGGCCTTGGCGGACAACGTAGAACATGTAGAAGAAGAAAAGATGGAGGCCTTGGTGGACAAAGTAGAACATGTAGAAGAAGAAGAAAAGATGGAGGCCTTGGTGGACAAAGTAGAACATGTAGAAGAAGACAAGATGGAGGCTTTGGTACACAAAGTAGAACATGTAGAAGAAGAAGACAAGATGGAGCCCTTGGTACACAAAGTAGAACATTTAGAAGAAGAAGAAAAGATGCAGGCCTTGGGAGACAAAGTAGAACATGTAGAAGAAGAAGAATATATGATGGAGGCCTTGGTAGACAAAGTAGAACATGTAGAAGAAGAAGACAAGATGGAGGCTTTGGTACACAAAGTAGAAGAAGACAAGATGGAGGCCTTGGCAGACAAAGTAGAACATGTAGAAGAAGAATACAAGATTGAGGCCTTGGGAGACAAAGTTGAACATGTAGAAGAAGAAGACGACAAGATGGAGGCTTTGGTACACAAAGTAGAACATGTAGAAGAAGAATACAAGATGGAGGCCTTGGGAGACAAAGTAGAACATGTAGAAGAAGAAGACAAGATGGAGGTCTTGGTAGACAAAGTAGAACATGTAGAAGAAGAAGACAAGATGGAGGCCTTGGTAGACACGGTAGAACATGTGGAAGAAGACAAAATGGAGGCCTTGGTAGACAAGGTAGAAAATGTAGAAGAAGAAAAGATGGAGGCTTTGGTCGACAAGGTAGAACATGTGGAAGAAGACAAGATGGAGGCCTTGGTAGACAAAGTAGAACATGTAGAAGAAAAGATGGAGGCTTTGGTCGACAAGGTAGAACATGTAGAAGAAGAAAAGATGGAGGCCTTGGTAGACAAAGTAGAAAATGTGGAAGACGACAAGATGGAGGCCTTTGGAGACAATGTAGAAGATGTAAAAGAAGAAAAGATGGAGGCTTTCGTAGACAAAGTAGAAGAAAAGATGGAGGAACCAAATGATGAGCCAGCAAACCAGCTCAATCAAACAGATTCCCAGAAATCATCACCTCTACGAGCCTCTGAATGTGCTAAAACGCTGAGTCATGCTGGTGCAGAAATAGGAAATGAAGCTTGCCGAGACACCACAGAAGAAGAGACGATCTCAGGCTCTGCCAAAAACCTCAATGGGAACAATCATCCCACATCACCGAACGGCGACAAAGAGACGGAGGGAACGCAGAGTCTGACAGACACAAAATCTGTCGACGCTCGTCCGGATCTGAGAGCGGAGGAAAGGAAGAGTTTTGAGGAGCAGGAGCGACTTGAAACAACGCCGCTGCCATCATTTCCTGCTTCTGGACATCAAGGTGAACCTGCAGCTGACAACCAGGATCCTACACCTGAGCTACACACAGGTAACCACTTTCTGGACTCAAAGTCCTCCTGCTTTTATGATCGGTAAGACCGGCATGAGTGGCGGACTCCGCCACTAACACTGAGAGCTCCCACTTAAAGCGCAAAATGCAATCCAGGATTAATTCAAGACAAAACTAATATTTAATCATAAATTATAAACAAATGTGAATGTGATCAATCTGAAAATGTTCACCAAGATCATTTTAGAATCTGTTTTCAGAAACACTATTTTCCTCTCTGCTTTTATTTCCTTTTAATTCCTAAACTTTGTTGCCGTAAGTGTTTGAATATCTGAACTTGTAAACTGTTTCAGAGTTTGCAGTGTCGACAGGATTTTATATAACTGCAGCGATGATTTGCTGCAAACACAATTACTCACGGTGGAGATTCAGGCCACAGAGTTCATCCATTCATTAAAATCTAATTAAAATTCCACAAAATGACACTCACTCTGCTGCTTGAAGCAAACAACAATGAAAAAAAATCTCCAGAGAGCCAAATATAAATGCTTTAACATTTGACCTTTCCATCAGGTTGCAGGTTGGAGGCGAAGGTGTCGTTGATGGATGAGGCCGCCGAGTCGTCCTTACGGGCCGGAGGAGGACGCGAAGAGCCGAGTCCGACCACAAACTCATCCAGCGCAGGAAACCCTGAGATGGAAGTGAAGGAGGACAAAGAGGACAGAGAGGACAAAGAGGAAGGAAGTCAAAACTCTCTCAGTGTGAACAGCGAGGCGGACGGCAAGAAGAACAGCAGCAATCAATCGTCAAAGTACCAAACTGTGTCCTTCAGGAGGATCCGGAGAGGAAACACCCGACAGAGGATCGATGAGTTTGAGGCCCTGATGGACCCGTGATCAAAGCCTAAATATTGTCTCTTTTGGCTTTTTGAAGAAGATGATCTCTAGTGGTAAATCTTTGAGAAAAGTACAGTAGACCCACGATAGAGCCTTGTGGTACGCCATCCTGTAATGTCATTGTTCCAATGTTGTGAGTGGAAGAAGTTAAATAAATTGTTCATTATTGTTTATTGCACCAACAGTGAAGTGTCATCAAAGTGTCCTCCAGCAGCCTGAAATCTGCTCTTTAGCTGTCGCTCTTTCTGTTCCAGAGCCTAGAGAAAGTTCAAGATCAGATAGAACTTTATTGATTCTTGTGCCAGAGTTTGATCAAAGAAAAATAAAAAAAAACAATAGATTAAAGATATGAACAATAGAATAACTATTAAGCGTAACAGAAGTAATACTGATACCAGTGCAAAGTAAAATAGAAAATCAATAACAGTAAGGTAAGTAAATAAAGTTAAACTACAACAAAGATTAAACACAAGTACAAAAAAAAGTGTAAAAGAGGTAATACTGGCACCAGTTCCTAATAAAAATAAGTAATATCAAACCAAACATGTTTTACCTTTAAGGACCCTAATATGCAGTAGTACTAATACTACGTGATAAATACTAGTATTTTACATAAAATAAATACAAAGCAGATCATTTTCAAAACAAAAGGCAAAGTGTAAAAGTGTTAATTATTTTAACTAGACATGTATTGTTACCGGGACCCAACATCCGGACTACATATCCCACAATGCTCCGCTCCTGTCACTGACGTCACTCCGAGACCCGGCGTGCCTCTGTCAGCGGCGAGCAGTGCGCGTTTTGTCAACAAAAGACTCGTCTTTAAACAGTTTGCCACGTTTTATCGACGACGCTGTTTGCTGGGACGTCATCACATGTTTGTTCGCGAGCGAAGGCGACATTTAAACGTGCAGTTTTCATCCAAAGGTTTGTAGTTTAAACGGTTTTTAACGCTGAACGTGGAAGTTGACTTGGCAGCTAGCTAGGTGGCTAACAAAGATGGCGGCGGAACAACAACAAGGACCCTTTAAAGTGCGTTTAGGGTCACGTGGCTCCTTATTGCAGCGCTGAACGAGCAAGTTTACGAAGGTGTGAGGTTTAAGAAGCGGCTTCTAATCGTTTCAGCCATGACGACGCCGCTGTGGTCCGTCGGAGGAAGAGGAAGGAGGTGATGATGATATGACGACGACGATGACGTCATCCAGTTAGCTGCCTGCCTGGCCGGCGGTGTCGCCCAAAACCGGAGCGGGATCCGGGACCGAGAGAGGCGAAGATGCCGCGGAGGAAACAGTCCAACCCCCAGCCGGTGAAGTGTGAGTTCACACGGTTCTTTTACAGCTGTTTGAGTCTGTTTATGTGTTTTTAACTGTTCTTTTACAGGTGTCTTTGAGTCTGTTTCAGGTGTTTTTAACTGTTCCTTTACAGCTGTTTGAGTCTGTTTATGTGTTTTTAACTGTTCCTTTACAGGTGTCTTTGAGTCTGTTTCTGGTGTTTTAACCGCCGTTTTCCAGATGTTTGAGTCTATCTGGTGTTTTAACTGCTTAACTTTAACATACATTTGATTTAAAATGTTAAGTTAATCCCAGGGAGGACAAGGAAATGGACACATTAAATGTTGCCCAACTGATCGAACATATTGACCTTGTCGGCTTCCTCATTGTCTCTCAGAGAGGAAGACGGTTGAAGACACGATGTCCTTAAAGTAGATGTGTTTGTGTGTTATCTCATCCTGAATGTTTCGGCTCAGTTGGACTCTCCACTTCCTCTCTTCCTCTCCTCTCTGTCTCCTGTCTCCACTTCCTCTTCTCAGGCTCGCTTCTGGCCTCCCTCCCCTTCCCGTCCTTCTTCCTTTCTTTCTCTCGCTGCTTCCTGTTTGACTTCTCTCTATCTGCGTCTTCCTCTTTTACATGTCTGCCCTGAAATCACCTTTGTCTACTGTGGGAAAACCCTGCTGTTATCTCTTAATGTCCAGGGTTTCATCCGCCATAAATCACCTGTGTGTTTACATACAGGTGACTAACGACAACAATAACTAACTTAATGTCCTGTTTGTGAGAGAGTCAGCCTCAGTAATCAGGGATTGGGATTAGATCAACTGGATGCATTTCTTCCTGAATAACAAACTTTAAGGGCATGAAAGCTTGTGTTTCTTATCCTATCCTTGAGCTCCTCTTCCTGACTCCTGACTCCTTCACCCTCCAACTCTTCCTCCTCTGCACTTATCTCATCCTCACTGATTTCCTTCGCTGGTCTGCCTCTTGTTTTCTCCTCCCGTCACTCTCTCGCTTCTTCACTTGCTTTTACTTTGATGTTTCTCTCTTCTTTCTCTCTGCTTTCTTTTACTTTATTTACAAACCAGCTTTTTTTTAAATCCATCACAATTTGAAATGCAAGTTTGTTTTACTTGGTTACTAGAAAAGGGCCATAAAATATAAAAAAAGCCTTATTATTTTTGCTTTGCTTTTATTTTCTAGGACGTTTAAATTAGTTGTGTAAAGCAGTTGCATTCAAAGGTTTTAGGAATTTAAACGGCATGTTTACTGTCTTTATTTGTTTCTAATAAATCAGTAAATCCGACACCCAAACCTGCTCTCAAGCGGGAATATAATAAATGTTTTAGTCGGTCTTTGGGATATGTTTTCTCCGAGTGATCATGACAACCGTTTGTGTTCAGTGGAGTCGGATGACGGGGCGGTGCTGTGCGATCCGGGCTGTTTGGTTCTGGAGAGCGACTTCCTGCTGAGCGGCGACCTGGAGTTTGGAGACGCTGACATCATGGGGCTGGATCGAGAGTCGGGTCAGACACACACACACACACACACACACACACACACACACACACACACATACACATATATACACATATATACACACACGCACACACACACACAC
>JACSYO010001808.1:1842500-1855000 GCA_016806645.1 Ophiodon elongatus | reverse complement strand
CGCCCGCCAACGGCCTCAGCTGGAGCAGAGACACTCAGGAGGGCCAGAGCCAGGAGCACAGTTAGTGTGTGTGTACAGTATGTGTGTGTGTGTGAGTATAGTATACACTGGTGAACCTCCGGCTCAGGTTGGAGTGTAACTCAGGTGCCTTTGACGGACTGACCGACTGTAAAGCTGCACTGACTTTATAATATATGGAGCATTAATATGTGTGTGTGTGTGTGTGCTGCATACACACACACACACTTTGAATCACTTTTCAGTCCACAGACATCCCATCTGTCACCATGTGACTTTTTCTACCAGCCAAACTGATTTTTAAACGCTTCTTTTTATTTTTTCTTTGACACAATCTATATTTTTTAATTAAATCATAATTTCACAATCTTTAAGGTAATCTGGGTGTTTGTTTTCTTTTAATCCAGTAAAGATTGGACTCTTCAGGTTTTCCCTGGGGTTCCTGTGCAGCCGGATTAACGGGGACGTCAAGGTTATTTATGACAAAACAACAACAACAACATGACGAGTGATGACGTGAACGGAGTTCTGTGACGGTTTTGAAGTTCAAAAAGGGATTTATTAAAGAGTTTATTCTGTGGTGATCGAAGAAATACAGAAAAACAGAATGTTTTCGTTGCTGTAAAATATAATCTGAGTGGCTGTTAGTGAGACGTTGTTTTAGGGCCACACATCTGAAATAGAAATTATGATTTTATTCTCAAACATCGTGTTTTTTTTATATTAAAATTATGATTTTGTTCTCAAACATCGTGGCCTTTTTTTCTGTTTAAACATTACAACTCTTAACACAATATCTTGTTTCGTTGTTTTTTCTAGTTACAGACTTTTTTGTATGAAAAATTTCAACAAGATCCATAATTTCATGTTATGATGAGCCCTTGCTGTCGTGTAAAATGCTTTTAAATGCTTTTATTGAAAGACTTTGATCATATTCTCGATATTATGGCAGTAAAATCAGCCTGTTTACCTCTCGGACGTCAACAATTCAGGGACGAATGGAAAGAAAAGAGTCCTGAAAGAAGAAGTTTATTAAACTGCTCCATCAAACGTGAAAGAAACTTGTCTTTTATTTCAGACAGAAAAGCTTTCAGTCATTTTTAACGTGAAGCTCATTTCGACATAAAATATATAATCATATCTTCATATTTGAGATATCTTTGATACTTCCTGAGGAAACACCTGCCTCACACGCCCAGAGGAGTGATGAGGAGGAGGAGGAGTGACGAAGGCTCAGTCTGCCGTGACTGACCTCCCTCTGCAGACGGCTTTTTGTGAGCGCTCCATCAACACCTGAACCCATGGGCCTGGTGAGTTCTTATTTCACTCCTTAAAGCCTTATTAATGGCTAATAACTCATTTACTAATTCTCTCTATTAGCCGATATTCAGACCTTTCTTGGGGTCGCTGAGATGTGAAGAATCCCTCATTTGTTTATTACTTTGAGCTTTGAAACGCGTCAGAAGAAAAGCACTAAATGCTCCGATGTGAAGCATTTCTACCAAAACTCCACAGAAACAAGAGTTCAGGAAGTTTTTCACTTCCAAGGAATTCGTTTTGTTGTTTTGTCGCGTAAAAATAAACATAGTAAAAAAAACGAAAGTAAAACAAAAACAGAAACATAATAAAAAATATATGAATATGAAAAGAATATGTGCAAAATGCTTTCACAATCAAATGTAATAAGTGCAACTATAAAATATGTAGATGCTTCACTCGATTGAGGCATTTTAATTGCAATTAAAATAAGTACAAATATTTTAATTTAAAATGTTTGTCACTTTTGTGTGCAGATATTCACGTTTCAGTACATTTATTTATATATATATATATATATATATATATATATATATATGTGTGTATACAAGAATAGAAATGATAAAACCCAAATCTTTTTTGTTGTGGTTGACTCAAACTAAAGAGTTCAACACGAAGGTCATGACCTTTAGAAGCGTGGCTGTCGATACTTTAAGGTCGCGGGCGTCTCCACCAGGGAGGCGGAGTGATATCTGACGCTGTCCTCTCTGCAGAAACACTCCCAGCCCACGCTGTTCCCCGGGGACATCGTGGAGTACCCCAGGAACAAGTACTTCTCTCATTTCGCCGTGTACTACGGAGAGAGGGACGGCGTTCCCTACGTCGCTCACCTGACATGTCGAGGTTGGTGCTGCTTCGTTGTAACAAGTACAAATACCTGTACAAATACCCGTACAAATACCCACCAGAGCAGTGGGAATATTCAAAGTATGTGTGTTCTATTTAAAAGCATCTCTGGTTGTATTTATGTTTATATATTAATATTATTTTAGGCCTCTAGCGGGAGAGTGATGGGAGATATTACGGGTAACTCTGACAGCGACGGCCCTGTTTGTTTATATTTTTTTATTAAAGATAAATAAACAAATCAAGTATGCAATGCTCTGTTTCTTCTCATGTTTTCTAAGTAAATAGGACTCAACCTTTTAATGACATGAGATTTTAGATGTTTACGTTTGTTAGAAAGTGTTTTGAGCCCTGAAACAAAGAGTTTTGGGATGAAACTTTAGAACGAGGAAACGTGTAAAGATGCAGGTTTTGTTCTGTGCGATGTTGGCAGGAAGGAAGTCAATCAACCTGGTTTATCATTTTCATAGTGAAAATAACTATTTTCTGATTTACTTCCAAGTTTTGCAATAAAAACGTGACCGTTTTCTAAAACTCCAGGTTGATTTTCTTCATTGCAGCTCAAGATGCAGACTGTTATTTCTAACACATATATATATATATATGTTCATTTATTATTAAAACACTCATTTGTTTGTCAGATTCCGACTCCAAGCTGCCGCGCTTTGGCCGAGCTATGAGGTCAGAGGTCAAACTGGATCCGCTGGAGCTGCTGGGGAGGAAATACAAGGTGGCCTCTCGTTTAATAACTCAATGAAAACGTGTGATTTATTGTGAGAGGCGTGCACAAGTCTTGATGGATCTCGCTTCGTTGCATTGCAGGTCAACAACATGCTGGACGACTCGTTCTCGGCCAGAGACTTCCACGGCGTGGTGAAGCCCGCCATCGAGGACCTGATGGGGCGCGAGGTGACGTTCGACATCCTGTTTCACAACAGCGAGCACCAGGCGACGCTCCTCCGCTACGGGGTCAAGAAGTCTGAACAGGTCTCTTTATTTCATGTGGAAATGTTTAGGCAGCATTTATTATCACACTGTGAAGAGAAGAAGAAGAAACTAGAGACGTTTTGCTTAAATGAGCGTCGACCACGTGAACTTCTATAAAACGGATGTTTGTGTGTTTCAGATCGAGAGGATCTATGAACACATCATGCCGGCCTGGAAGAAGCTGTTTGAGGAGAAGAAACTGTGAAGTGCTTTATGTTCACTTCTCATTTTGACCACAAGAGGGCGACATTGTTCTCCAGATGTCAAGAAGAAGGTTACGAGATTAAGGAAAACATCTAATGTTTATGTCTCTTTCTTAAAATATTGTTGGCAAATAGGGAAGACATTTCAGATAATCTAGATTTTTTTATATATTCTTTTACTTTATTGAAATTGTTTAAGCATAAAGTTGTAATATTTTAAGAAATTAGAAATGTAATCTTTTTTTGTTGAGAAACGTTCACAATATTTTACATAAATTCATTTTAAAAGCTTAAATTTAAGTCATACTCTCTGTATACATTGTCATAACATTATTACTTTTTCTCAAAATATTTAGACTTCATTCTTGAAATTGAAAATGTCTCTGTCCGTTTTTAGGATTTTATTTTCAGTTTTTTTAACCAGAGATAAATGCTACCTGCTCAACTTTGAAACTAAAAAAGGTCGTAAAGAAGCTACAACTTTTTGAGTTTCAATTATAATTTTATGCTGCTGTTTTTACTGTTTTATTTTTTATTTCTGTGTTTTGTCGTTATTTCTTTTTGTGAATTGTTTTAGTTGAAATTCACGTAAACCTTCATCTTCATTTCCAGACCAATCAAATGTATCCCAAAAAAAGAAACGTTTAATAGTGTTTTATTGTCAGAGATGTTTGTCAAATCTCCACTTTACTAATAAAGTTATTCTTTGTCTTTTGTTTGGGTTTTCTGTGTTTTTCTAGATTGTGTTCATCAAACACTCCGATTCAACATGTTTGTGTCTCATGTATCCTGTCGCACTGAGTTTTAACTCCAACAGCAAACTGTTATTTTTAATACCAGTAACCCTGAAATTAGATATCTGACTTATTGATTATTGTTTACTTTAAAAGAAACATGAGGAAACAGTGAAAAAATGTCCGTTATAATTCAAATTAATCGTTTTAATTTGTCACACAAACGGTCCAAAAGAGCAAAAATAAAACCATTTAGGATGATTTGTTTAATTATTAGATTGATATAACGTTGAGGTCATCTTGTCTGACTCCCCCCCCCCCCTCACAGTTTGGGTGCCATGGTAACGCCTCTAGCCCCCTTCAGTGTCTCTCTCAGCCATGAGATCAGGATGCGGTTCGTCTCCGCCGGCCTCTCCGTCTGAGTCCAGTGTCCACACTCCTCGATGTGTGCTCGGCTCAGGTTCGGGATCTGCAGGTCACAACCGGGAGACGTCACATTAATTTATAGTATTACAATAATAATAATAATAATCTATAATCACACGTGTGTTTCTGCTTCTTGTTTTTCCTCACCAGGTCCTCCATTCCCTTGGAGAAGGCCGGCAGCAGCACCTGGTCTTTACCTGCCGTCACCATCAGAGCCGGCTTCAGCAGCTAACACACACACACACACACACACACACGGATTAATACGCCACTAAAAATAGTCCCAAACAAATGCATAATAAAAAAATATATATTTATATTTCCATTTATTTATATATTTGTTTACTTCAGGATTTTTTTTTCGCAGCCGTTTTTATTTATAAATTTTTCCTTCTGTTTTTATTGACTTAATATTGACCTAAATGTCGTTCCGGTGTTTATGAGTCGTATATGTTTATTTTTCAGCTCTTTGTGTGACGAACCTTTGCAGCTGGGCGAGAGCACGCCCACCTCCAGTTGGCCTCCCCGTTACGGTACCAGTTCAACGGCCTCCTGGGAAACGAGATGGGAACAAGGACAACGACTCACTGGAGGGAAAGCTACTTCCTGCTTTCTGCACAGAAACAGTCCGTCAGTTTCTGGGACAAAATGTAGCTAACAAGTATTTACTTTTTTAATTATTTACACAAGTTGACCTTTTGACAACAGCTAAAGACAGTTGCATATAATTCATTATTAATATAATATAGAGACATATCAAGCAGAGAGGTGTATGTTGGAGTTGGCCAATAATTATATTCTTTATTAATAAATGTGCTGATTATTAATCACTTATACTGAAAAATTAGGAGATTAAAACCTAAAACAATATAGTTTAATAACACACACACACACACACACACACACACACACACACACACACACACACACACACACACACACACACACGGTGGAGTTTAGTGTGAATGATTCCTGACCTGAAGCCTTGCTCTTTGTACTGGCTGACGTAGTACTGCAGGTCGGCCTCCGTCAGGATGCAGCTGCGGGGAATCTGCTGCGGCAGACCCACGAACAGGCCACCTACACACACACACACACACACACACACACACACACACACACACACACACACACACACAGAGAGAGAGTCAGGACGCGTCAGCTCCACCTGTTTTCTGACTGACCTTTGAATGCTTCACCTCGAGCACAGACTCCTGCGGTGCTGATCACAGGACGCTTCTCCTGAGAGACAGACACGTGTTTATTATCATGTTTTCTACCTGTGCACACTTTAAATTATATATATATAATATATACACACAATATATATATATATATCTATATATATCTATATATATATGTTACTCGAGTGTGAGTCTCCTCACCGCTTCAGCACTGCTGAAGAAGAAAATCTTGAATGTTCTCTCCAAGTCTTTCTCCAGCTCGGCCTCTGCTACACCGCCCTAAACACACACACACACACACACACGCACACACACACACACACACACACACACACACACACACACGTTGGTGTGTTCCGACCTTTAGACAGAGCTAACTGCTTCGTTGGGCGTTTTACTGCAGTAAAAGTACGAGTAGCACACTGAAAATACTCAAGTACAAGTCTAAAACCTCACTTTCTGTGAGTAAAAGTATACAAGTATGAACAACAAAGACTAAAATGTTCTCTGGATTAATATTACTGTGTGTTGCAGATGTTTTGAACTCCTTTATATATAACTCCTGTATCACATGTACCTCTGAGGTGTAGTGCAGTAGAAGTACCACATGTACCTCTGAGGTGTAGTGCAGTAGAAGTACCACATGTACCTCTGAGGTGTAGTGGAGTAGAAGTACCACATGTACCCCTGAGGTGTAGTGCAGTAGAACTACCACATGTACCTCTGAGGTGTAGTGCAGTAGAAGTACCACATGTACTCTGAGGTGTAGTGCAGTAGAAGTATTATATGTACTCTGAGGTGTAGTGCAGTAGAAGTACCACATGTACTCTGAGGTGTAGTGCAGTAGAACTACCACATGTACCTCTGAGGTGTAGTGCAGTAGAAGTACCACATGTACTCTGAGGTGTAGTGCAGTAGAAGTATTATATGTACTCTGAGGTGTAGTGCAGTAGAAGTACCACATGTACTCTGAGGTGTAGTGCAGTAGAAGTACCATATGTACTCTGAGGTGTAGTGCAGTAGAAGTACCATATGTACTCTGAGGTGTAGTGCAGTAGAAGTATTATATGTACTCTGAGGTGTAGTGCAGTAGAAGTACCATATGTACTCTGAGGTGTAGTGCAGTAGAAGTACCACATGTACTCTGAGGTGTAGTGCAGTAGAAGTACCATATGTACTCTGAGGTGTAGTGCAGTAGAAGTATTATATGTACTCTGAGGTGTAGTGCAGTAGAAGTACCACATGTACTCTGAGGTGTAGTGCAGTAGAAGTACATGCAGTAGAAGTACCACATGTACCCTGAGGTGTAGTGCAGTAGAAGTACCACATGTACTCTGAGGTGTAGTGCAGTAGAAGTACCACATGTACCCTGAGGTGTAGTGCAGTAGAAGTACCACATGTACTCTGAGGTGTAGTGCAGTAGAAGTACCACATGTACCCTGAGGTGTAGTGCAGTAGAAGTACCACATGTACTCTGAGGTGTAGTGCAGTAGAAGTACCACATGTACTCTGAGGTGTAGTGCAGTAGAAGTACCACATGTACTCTGAGGTGTAGTGCAGTAGAAGTACATGCTGCAGACAGACTCACAGGCTTCTGGAAGTACAGCTGGTAATCAAAGATGGGAACATTCTTGAGTTTCCCTGCAGGACTGACTGCCGGGTCCACGGGGAACAGAGGAGTGTTCAGAGACGCTGCAGCCCTACACACAGGAAACCAGCACATTGTACTGCAGTATATACAAAGTACCT
The DNA here is from genome assembly GCA_016806645.1 of Ophiodon elongatus. Taxonomy (NCBI): domain Eukaryota; kingdom Metazoa; phylum Chordata; class Actinopteri; order Perciformes; family Hexagrammidae; genus Ophiodon; species Ophiodon elongatus. The sequence goes on along the minus strand of JACSYO010001808.1, from coordinate 1,847,536 downwards.
GGTGTCACTGCTTCTGTGTGTGTGTGTGTGTGTGTGTGTGTGTGTGTGTGTACCTGACTCTCTCAGGGAAATACTGAGCCATGTTCCAGACCAGCATGCCGCCCCAGTCGTGACCCACCAGGGTGACCTGAGGTATCGCCTGCAGGGAGACAACATGGAGTACAGACAAAAGTGAGAAAATTATCCATACATTACTGTATGTATGTATGTATGTATGTATATATATATATATATATATATATATATACACACTGATAGTACTTCTGGACTCATCATACCTGTGTTCAGTGTGTCAGTTACTCACCATTTTATCCAGAAATGTGATTAAATCCTGGAGGAAAACATTCATATTAATATAACATAACTGAATAATTACAGCGGCATATTAGGGCCATTGTAGGTTAAAAATAAATATATATATATTTATATATAAAATATTTTTTTATAATTATATATATATATAGATATATATATATCGATAGAGAGAGAGAGAGCTCTGAATTTTTTATTTAAATTGTAAATCTAAGTGAAAAAACTTAAATTAAAGTGGAAAATTGTTCGGGAAAACTCATAAATTTGCGAGATTAAAAAGTAAAAAAAAGAAAGTGGAGTGCAAAAGTGTTCAAGTGAAAAATACAGTGTTTTGTGTATTTTTGCATTCTTTCTCCGAAATTTATGATTTTAAAATAAATAATCTTGTAAATATTCCACTTTAATCTCAGAGAAAATAAATTTTTTTTCGTGTAAAGTCACGACTAGTTTCTGATACTTAATCCTCGACACCTAATGTGTGTTTCTTTTAAATACTTGTGTACTTGTATTTAATGAAGTGCGTGTTGTACCTTGCAAAGCTGCTCCTGAGAATATTCTTCTATGTCTGTCCGAGGAAAAAAAAACATAAATGAGGAAATATACAAACTTATTTTCTTTCATTATTAAATTAAAAACAACCTGACTTCGTACTACGTTACGTTTATTGGAGGTTCACCTGGAGGCGCTGTGGACTCTCCGTACCCCTTCATGTCCAGAGCCAGCACCCTGAACCCTGCTGCTGCCAGGGCTGGGACCTACAGAGGAGGGGGGGGGGGGCGGGGGGGAAGGGGGGGCAGCACTCAAACACAGTGGGCGTGAACATTGTGCTCGCTGGTTTTTAACGGGTTCGGACGTTACCTGGTACCTCCAGGTGTACCAGCTCTCAGGGAAGCCGTGACACAGAACAACTGGTGGACCTGAGCCCATCTCCACGTAATGAGTCCTCACACCAGGCTACACACACACACACACACACACACACGTTATTATGAAAAGTGTCACAAAACTGCATTGCTATGGAGTCACAAGCGCGTCATCAAAAAGAATAAATCTGCAAAAGAATAAGAAAATAAGTTGTTTATGTAGAAATATAAAGAGGAATAAATAAGTACATTTAAAATGTGTAAATGTAAAAAGGTTTAAATAAAATAATGAATAAATAAATTTAAAAAAGTGGAAATATAAAGATGAATAAATAAAATAATAGATAAATAAATAAAAAAAAGTAAAAATATTGAGAACTAGATAAAATAATGTGGAAATCTAAAGAAAAAATCTAATATAAAATAACACTTAAAAATATTTTCAATTATTTCCACATGTATTTATTTGATTCTCTTTATGGTTAAATTTTTTTTTTTTACTTATTCCTTCCTTTTATTTATTCCTCTGCTATATTTTCACATTTATTTCCTTATTCTTTTCCAGATTTATTCCTCATGATGTCACTCCTGTGCACACGCAGCAACCCGAGTGTTACCCTGATGGTGACGTATCCATGTGACACGTCGTCAAGGCTGCAGGGTGGAGGAGCACTCTCTGCCACGACAGCCTGAAACACACACACACACACACACACACACACACACACACACACACACACACACACACACACACACACACGCGTTAAAGCTGTAAACTTGATGATTTTGTTAGTGTTCCAGAGGTGTGGGATAAAGCTGTTGTGGTCCTCCTCACCTGGACCCCAGTAAAGATGGCCAGGCGGTTCAGAGCGTCGTCCAGGTTCTCCACCAAGATGGCCGTCATCCCGGCTGCCTCTGCGGCCTTCACACCTTCCTCATCTGCGTCCAGCCACAGAGCCTGAAACGACACCCACAGGACCTGAGCATACGGTTCTAAACACCACGGACCCGCTGCTGCCCAGTCTACCTGTTGTGACGTCACGCCCAGGTGCTGCAGAGCGCAGCTGAACATGGCGGGCTCTGGGACCCTGTGACCTGAGCGGCAGGACTGGAGGACCAGGTCGAAGTGGGCGCCCAGCAGAGAGAGGAGGCGGGCCGGACCGCCTCCAGCGGCGCCGTCATCGAGCCAGTGATTGGCCAGGACAGCTGTCAGTAACCCTGATGGGATGGAGGGGAGTTTAGCGACGTGGTGGCGACCTGTCAATCACCTGGTAGCCCCGCCCCTAAAGCATCCCCTGCTTTATGGTCTGTTTGACTCTAAATGGACCATAACTTACTAAATGAACATCATGCTGTATTGAAGAAGACTTGAAACTAGAGATTGAGACATAAACTCATGTTTACAATGTTTACTGAGGGAATAAATCAAGAGAGAAGTAGAGTCATTTTCTATAGACTTCTATACAACCAGAGGAGTCGCCCCCTGGTGGTCAGGAGAGAGAATGCAGCTTTAACACATGAAGCTTTGACTTCTATACAACCAGAGGAGTCGCCCCCTGGTGGTCAGGAGAGAGAATGCAGCTTTAACACATGAAGCTTTGACTTCTATACAACCAGAGGAGTCGCCCCCTGGTGGTCAGGAGAGATAATGCAGCTGCTGAACAGATTTACTGATGCATGTTTGTACCACTTTGACGCAGACTGGCAGCCGTCTTCAGCACGGCCGGCTGGACGTCCATCTTGGCCTCTCTGAGCTCCTCCAGCAGGCGTCTCGCCGACCAATCAGACGGCAGGGTCACACCCTTGACCCGGGCCTCGTTCACGCACTCCGCCTCGAAGGCCGGGATCATCTACACACAGATTTCAAGGATGAAGGAGGCGGTAATATTCTGTCAGTGAATCTAAACGTTTCACGACTTCACCCACCTGAGAAAGCGTCACCTGGCCTCTCTCCGCCCGGCTCATGGCGCCGTCCTTCAGGGACGCCACTCCGGACAGGAAACCGCTGGAAACCACAGAGAGACACAACGACATCATCGACTTTGAGAAGAACACGAGTACGTCTGTAGCAGGAGTCTCAATGGTGACACGATTATTATTTTAAATAATTGGGCGTTAACTGTGTGACACGAGGACATTTAAAGATTTAAAATAGATATATAGATGTATTTAAAAGTAAAGGATTCATGAAGAAAATAAGCAATATATCAATAGATAAGAATTCATATTTTAGACTCAAAGCTCCAGAAAGAAACGTCTGTTTGTTTTGCTCAAATAAAACAGAAGATATAATGTAACATAATAATCTGAGCAAAGACATGAAACGTAGGAAGCAAATTAACAACAAACAATTAAAAAACAGAACAATTCTCAAATTAAAGGTTTTACAACATGAGTGAGGACTGAGTCTCTCAGACATGTTGAGCCCTTTATGAACCCTTTAGTAAGTCAGCATTAGATGCAGGCTTTGCCCAAGGGAATTACCCACAATTCATAGCAATGTGATATTAAACACGGGGTCACCAGTGGAAGCATGGAGACGTAAAAAAAAAAGGTTAACAAAGAGGACGGCACCTGTGTTCAGCCTGGAATATTACATGTACTCAGAAACATGAAGGATTAAAGATACGTTCTCCACTAACAATGTCTCATATCCCTTTTTGTTGTTATGGTTTATATGCAGATTATAATCTGATCATAAGAATATGCAGACAATAGTTTAACAACTCAATGTGGCCTAGAAGAGTTGACTTGATAGTGTTTTATTCAGTTTACAGCAGTTTGATTAGTTTCATAGTTTACAGCAGTTTGAATAGTTTACAGCAGTTTGAATAGTTTCCAGCAGTTTGAATAGTTTACAGCAGTTTGATCAGTTTACAGCAGTTTGAATAGTTTCCAGCAGTTTGAATAGTTTACAGCAGTTTGATTAGTTTCCAGCAGTTTGAATAGTTTACAGCAGTTTGAATAGTTTACAGCAGTTTGATCAGTTTACAGCAGTTTGATCAGTTTACAGCAGTTTGATCAGTTTACAGCAGTTTGATCAGTTTACAGCAGTTTGATCAGTTTACAGCAGTTTACGTCAGTGTCACTGTTTTCCTGATTATCTAGTTGTTCCAGGCAGAGTGGTTCCGTCCTGTTTCTTTTCTGAATACTGAGATTGTCAACATATTAACTACTTTACCAATTGCTTTATTTATTATTTAATTTACAATTATTTGTCATCTCTTCTAGTCCTTTTATATCTTCTCCATAAAAGAAGATATGTATTGGCATCTAGTAATATGCTGTCAAACACTCAGACTATAGTTTGAATAAAGATTCATAAAAAGCATAAATCACTGTCCTGCGTTCACAGATCATTTCATTTGTGAGAGAAATAAAAGCTGAACTTTGACCCTTTTGTCTTCCCAGTGACATGTTGCGCAACAGTCGCCTCTCCTCTTACCCTGGCAGCTCGTGCAGCTCCTCCAGCTCGCGTAGAACCGCACGAGGCCCGGACGAGACCGCGACCCCCCAGAGGTTGAACAAGACGGCTTTCTTCTCAGACATCTCTGATCGGAGTGAGAGGATCTGGAGGACTTCTCTGTTTCTGCTCGTGAGAGGAGACGTTGCCCTCTGAACAGACTCTGACAGCAGCTCCGCCCACTAGTCCTGCAGCCAGTGCACCCAGATCAGGGACTAGGGACACCGCCTCTGTGGGGGGAGTGCACGTACATGCACGTTCATGCACGTCTCCACCTTGTCACTCAAACAAAGAAAGCTTGTGAGGGAAACTGTTGTTCACATGAATCTTCATGAAAAACACAAATACCCTGTTTAATGTTTAATTTATAATGAGAAGATGAAATGAAGAATAAAGAA
>JACSYO010001808.1:1702500-1837500 GCA_016806645.1 Ophiodon elongatus | reverse complement strand
TTATTAAAACGGAAATACTGTCCTGTACTGTTATTTTTAGTTGATGTTCAATAATTTGTCTTTTTAAGAGAATAAATACTTAAAACAACGTCTTAGGTTGTTTTCTTCACCTGATAAACGTGCATAAGATATGAAAGTACTCTGGACTAGAGTCAGGCTCTATATCAAGGCTGCTTTAACACTTGACTTTTTTCTTGTCATCAGGAAATCCCTCCCAAAGGTAATGAAGAGCTGATGGAGTCTATCATCAGGGGAAACGTTGTGGTCTCTCTGTAAGTGTCTCTGATATACAGCCTGCATGTGCTCCATGTGGTCCAGGAAAAGAAGGATCGCTGTCTTCTTTGTTACTGCAGCAGATAGGTCGTTTTTTCTGGGTTAAAAAATGTATGAAACTATTGATAATAACATAGTTCATGCAAAAGAAATAGCATGCCTCACACTATACAAAAAGGAAGAGAAGAAAGTAGAAAAATAACTAAGAAAAATACAACTAATAAAAGCTACTTACGATAATACAGAAATGAACAGTAAATACTGGAAATAGGTTTAGAAATACAAATTAATTAATTAATTAAATATGCAGCATGATTTTACATTGATGCCAACTCCTCCTCCCCTACTGCTATCTGCCCTGAATATATTTTTATCACATATCAGTCAGGTACAGATTTCTTTCAGCACGTTTCAGTTAAAGGCACAACATTGAGAAAAGGACTGGGTTCAGCCTGCAGACAGTGTAAATGTAGTGTGGAGATAGATCTGTAAATATGACACATGGAGGTTTGGATTCCCCACCCTCTCCTTTTGGGTAGCACATTCTTCAGAAAGACATCTTGGAATTGATAAACACCTTGAGAACGGATGTTAAACTTCTAAATGTTACACCAGCTGCATGATGTCTCGACCATCCTGCAACAACACTTCTGTTACTCTGAAAGATTGAGAGGTTTTACATAATAGTTAAGGCATCACAGTCAGGATAATTGTTGGAATGAACATTTCATGTAACCTTTCATTTTGTTCTCCAGATCACTGAAGTTGGGTCCGTGTGCAGAACATACAGAAAGGAAACATGGCTTCTACAACACAGTCTGCCTCAGAGTACATCAAGAGGGCCAGAATGTATCTCGTGGAAGAATTAAAGAATCTCTCAGTGATTCTGGAGAACTTGAATCAGCAACAGGTTTTGAGTAATGAGGAGGTTTGTGAAATACAGGCAGAGCAAACTGACTACGATAAACGCAGGAAAATACTGGACTCGGTCATAAGAAAGGGGGAAAAGGCCTGCTACCAGTTCCTCAGGATTGTTGACATGACGAGGAAGAGGACCTTATGGAGGTCACCCCTTCTCCCTAAGAAAACGACTGTAGCTTCTGCTGAGGCCAAGACGTTTGACCTGCACCACTGGATCAGCTGCTTTCCCTTCAATGAAGACACACAAATGGATACCAGCTACTTAAAAGGTATGTGAAAGCAGAACTCTAGCTGATAGTGTGTTACATCTTTATTATTTAGCTTCATTTTCCCATGTTTTTGTGTCTCAGTGACTAATGGGGACAACAGTGTTTTAAACCCGTATTGAGGGAGAAGGCTGCAGACGTCAGCCGCTGAACGGACTGTAATGTAATCACTCGGGGAACCTCCTCACAGTCAGTGTGCTTCAATGCTTCCTTTCTTGTCTCCTTTAGCAAAGGATACACTGCACCATCCTTTACGAAAGGAAAGGAGATGATGCTGCCCCGTTCATGAAAACAAACAATATGCCTTTCTTGAATTATTTTCATACAGTCATGTACTATTCATGTGTACAGTAACAACTATTTGTTACACTCTATTTTCATTCATTTATTTTAAACACATAACAAATAGATAAAAAAAACAAGAATAACTAATAAAATGGACAGTAAATCTTGCTGTCAATAAACATTTTCTGTGCAAATTTGAGATACTTTCTGATACTTTAAACTCCTACTCTAAATATTGTAGTTTTTACTTCACTACACATATTTGACAGCTTTAGTTACTTTGCAGATTCAGATTAATAATATAATATTTATCAATAAATAAATAGTGCTTTTATTATCAATGAGGCTTTGTTGGTTGCTAGGGGAAAATTCACAAGCTTCCCAGCAGTATGTAAAGTAATACAAAATATATATACGTGTGTGTGTATGTATGTTAACATAACGCCTCTGCATTATATCTTCAATACTTTTCTTTAATTAACTTTCCCACTGAAGTGGAATTAAAATCTGAAGTCTTGAATTGAATTTGGAGAACCCTGGGGGTACCCTGATACTGGACCAATTAAAATAATGTCCCCATTAGTCACTCAGACACAAAAACATGAGAATATATGCGTGCAAATATTGTGCTATAGTATTACATATAGTGTATTTATTTACTCACTATTGTTTTTATTTTAGGCCCAAGGCCGTGTCACAGATATCAGAAAAAGTTGAAATCAAAAGCACAAAAAATCTCTCACCAGTTTTGGACGGCAAACAAAAGTCTGTTTGAAGGAAACAATGAGCTCCATCTGTCGTACACGTCACTTGTATTAGACACGCAAAACATTTCTTCTCCATCTAAAGTAAAGAAGTTAAAAAGCAAGAAAGTCAAGAAGACTCGCCCTAAAAAGCTGAGGACATACCTCCCCGAGAGGAAGGCAGAAACTTCCCCCAGTGACCTGATGAAAGCAGATGGAAACATCCTGTTGGTCGGTAAACCTGGGATTGGAAAGACGGCACTCACTCACCAAATGTTGAAACTCTGGGCAGAAAGAGACAGCGAGGAGCTTGATTACATGTTTTACTTTGACATGAGAGAAACATCCCACATCAGGAAGGATGTGACTGGATTGGAGGAGCTTCTCTTCGGTCTGTTCAGTGAACCAGATGAAGGCAAAGAAGAGGTTCTACAGGACATAAAGAACAACTCTGACAATGTTACGCTCATCTTTGATGGAATCACAGATCTGTCTGACCATCTATCAGTGGTGAAGAGACTTGTAGAGAAGGACTTACTTCCTGAGGCCAAGGTCATTGTGACCTGCAGACCGCATGATGAAGAAGACTTACCTTGTGACGACTTTCTCAGAGTGGAAGTGAAAGGCTTCAATGAGCAGGCCATCACAACATACTTATCTGCAATGCTCGGAGAGGAACAGAAGAGGGTTCAGAGCAACGTGGAGTTGTTCACTCTTTGCCATGTGCCAATGTATGCACTGATGGTGTCTGTCTGCTTTTCTTCATCAACACCACAAGACTCTCCACAGCCGTGCAGTATCGCTGACATCTACATCAACATTGTTCGTCAGTGCCTTCAAATAAACAGCAAAACAAAGAACAAAGATCTAAATTCCTTCATCAACACCAAGAGCAGTGAAATACTGTCTTTGGCTGAGGTTGCTTTTCATGCAACTGAAAGAAAAACTGTGAACTTGACAGAGCATCCCTGTGAAGACAGCTGTGTCCTTTCCTTCCTGAATCCACTTGTTGTCAAAGTCGCCCACACTGAGAGGATCACTACATATGCATTCCTCCATTACACCATGCAGGAGTTTTTTGCAGCGCTGTGGCTCTTGAAGAATCCAGATCGAATCAAGGATGTGTTTCAGCAATGCCTCACTGAGGAGAAGAAACACATGAAACATGTGATCCCTTTCATGTGTAGATTGTTGAATGTGAAGAGGTCTAGTGTGATGACGAAGAGCCCGAGTCTGATGACGTGTCTGATTCCAGCTCAGGAGCTCCAGAACACGTCGAACTGGTTCTTTGAGGAAATGATCTCCACATTTGAGAAAGCTGAAGCAGGTCCTGAGGCCAGTGGGCTTGGTGGGAACATACTGTTCCTATGTCAGTGCTTGTATGAGTCCCAGTGTCCTGAAGCATGCATGGACCTCCTGGACAAGCTGGACTACCATCTGGATCTCAGTGGAGAGAGTCTGGACCATTACCCCTGCTGTGCTGTGGCCTATGTGGTCGCTCAGTCGACGGAGAGGAAAATATGGCTGAACCTTGAGGACGTCATGGTATCAGAACAAGGAATGAGACAACTATTTGGATGCCTTAAAAACGTCCAACGGTATGAGTGAGTTGTGTTTTAAGTGTCAAATTACTGTTACGGTTCTGTTTAATGTGTAACCACTTGTTTTCAGTCATTAATACAAGACGTACTGAGAATGACGAAATAGAATAGAATTACATTTTGTTGAAGCATCTGTGGCTAAACACTTTTTTATGATCCTTTACTGATTTCTCGACTTGATTATTTTAATAATGAGGAAATGGTCTGTGATTATTCTTTGATTTAAAGGTGTGATCCTCTGCTATGGCAGCTGTGGAGGGTTTTGCTTCTGAGTGAAGGGCAGATGGACTACGTCAGCTTACTTGGCCTTGATGGAAATCAGTTGCACCTTCCAGTGGAGGGTCGAAGACAGCTGTTTGAAAGAGCAGTGAAAGTCATGCAGAGGATTAGTACGAAGGTTAATGTCTGCTTCCACTGGGAGAGACAAACTCCAGTCTGCCAGAGTCTGTGCTCGTCTCTCTTGGAGGCTTTGCCACACATCAACTCACTCAGGTATGTAGCTCTTGTTTTTACGTGATGCCGAGTCCACACACTTTAAGTTTGATCCTTTTATAAAACCCTCGATGTTGAAATGAAAATCATGATTCTTTGGTGGGAGGTATTCCCTGTATGCTGATGTGTGGATCAGCATTAAGGTGGAGATTCAGCCTGAATACGCAGCAGAAATTAGAGAGAAAAGTAAACTTTCATGTATTTCTGATATCGTTCATTGCAGCATTAGAAATGCTTATTGTTATTTATCTGTTTTCAACACCTCCCCAACTCCAACTTTTGTTGCTTCTACGGGAACCCGGGTCTCCCCAATAATTAGGAACGGTGGCTTTATGCTGTAAAGCTTGTTCCCGGTCCCGCAATGTAGCCAATGCTCTTCTGGTGTATGGCAAGTTCTGTTCTTGTAGAGGCGGTTATCGCCCAGCCATTCAAAACCTCTAATCTCTTTACCTTCACACAGGCTCCATCTGAAGGCATGCCCCTCAGCTAGGAGAACTATAGTATTTTTTACTTGGGGGATGATTCTACCGTTCACCTCCTTCCTATTCTCATGCGATGGCCCAGGATTGTGTTGGTACAACTGGTTCCTTTCAGTGCTGATCTTCTCCATTTTCCATCACGCCCGTTCTCCCAGGTTACTTTTTGTACATGGATGTTATATTCCTCTACGTAGTGCGACTCACAATGGTCCTCCCACCTTGGGACAGTTTCACAATGTCTCCCGGCAAGGCTGATGTTGCAGGTGGTGTTCCCCCGGTTGCACTCCATTTTCCAGGGTCGAGGGCTTACGTACAGTTCTGATCTGTTTCATGCTCCTGACCAAATGTCTCTGTCCTTTGGCCAGATATTGATACTTCACCCAGTAACTGCTTATTTGGGTCAGGCATGGTACCACCCATTTCAGGACCTCGTCCTTTTGGAGCCCCCACCATGTGGAGCTACTGTCCCTCGCGTATCCTTCTTTCCAAGCTTGTAGGGTTCCCTTGACTGTTTAATTCTTCTTCAAGCCTGTACAGTCGCTTCTCCATGTCCCCCCAGGCCCGATGCCACTCTTGCCACAGCGTACATCGGGGCGAGGCTCCATTGCTCTAATATTTCGAAGCAATTTAGTGCATCAAACATTTTGTTGGTTACACACTCATTGATTTTCTGGAAATCCCCTGACGATGCTGCCATCAATTCTTCTGGCTTAGACAGCTTCTGCACGTACATGTCTGTTGTACCCGGTCCTACGAGGCCTCGACTGCTTCTTGAGTAGCCCTCACGAAAGGCTTGCACAAAATGCTTTAATGGGGTGATCCACACTCAGGGTAAAGTTCTGTTAAGCCATTCCTCATATAGGGCATTCGGCCCGGCCAGATATATGTTCATGTGAGCTTGATACTCTGGTTTAGTGGCTGGAGTTATAACAAAGTAATTCGGGGTTTCACAGGTGAAAAATATGTTCCAAAACCACTTGGCTAGCTGAGTAATTTTGTTGTTCAAACAGTCTCTTGCCCACATTCTGCTCACATTCCGACGATGACTGTGACCTTGTGGCTTGAACTCTTGGTCCACCAGCTGCTCGGTGGATATCTGAGCTGTAGGACTTACCCCTGGTTCCTCAGAAGTCAGAGGTGTTGCTAGAAACGTATCTGTAACGGGACGACTGTCTGTCAAGTTGCCCCCTGGCTTTCTTCTAGCTTTGATGATTTTTCGTCCTCGGGCTGTGGCTTCAAAAGTAAGATTCTAGTCCCCCCACAACATTCCTTCCTTTGGCAATATGGTTAAGCAGGTATCATTACGATGGCTTGCGGAGCATACCACGTCAGGCTTCCAGTACCCCTGGTTCCCCTGTCCTCCCCTTGGGACACAAGCCCACCAGCAGTACAAAGCAGGGTTCCCAGTCTCTGGGTGAATCCAGTTACACTGTACCCACTTTTTCTTCTTTTCCTTTTTTGGTCAAGATTGTCACCTTCATTTCATCCCCTTCTGTAGACAGATCCTCTATCTTCCAGGTCGAATTACCTGCCACTGACCTCAAGTCCTCTGTCAAGGTTTTAATCTACGCAGAAGCCGATTCTTCCTCCGTCTCGTTGTCCCTAGCGTCTGTTCCCAGGTCGTCATCCACTTAAAGACTTCGGCTGTGAGGTTCAGTGCATCTACCCCCTCTTCTTGGACTTGGCAATCAAGTGCTGTTCGATTCATCAGGTCCAACTGGGTCTTGTTGCCTCCCCAATAGGGTGGTTTGGAGAGGACAACAGTTCTCTGTTCTACTGTCCAGCAAGTCTGGTTGAACTTCTTAGTGGTAGTGAAGGACACCCTTTCATGAGTTAGGGCCCATGGTTCACTACCATAGTGATACAGTATGGCCAGGACTACAACAAGTCCTGCCATCACTGCAAATAATTTAGCCATTAAACAAATAAAAATCCATTTTCCGTTCCATGGTTGTTTCTTTGATCATTGCTGTCGCTTGTCTTTATCCACTAATCCATTGGGGTTGATTTCTCGGGCCCGTCGAACCCCCTGGGCTCTCCCTTGAAGTAATGGGAAATCCATCCCCTCTTAGGCTCTGATCGTGTCTCCTCGGCACTCGTCTCCGGCGTGGTGGTTGGTGGTGAGTCCGGGTCAGTCTGAACAACTCTACTCCTCAGGAGTTGCGGATATAGGAACAAGGGGTGTTGCTCAAGTTCGGAGTACAGCCCCCGCCACACCCATCGATAATACATTACCACCAGGTGTCTTGGTTCAGGGAGTGGTCCAATGCAGTCACCATCCGGTCTCGAGTGCCAAGTTGGCAGATAGTATGCCTCTGCTTGTTCCTGAGAAATGAAGTTTCTTACTTGTGACAGTTCTGCATAGGGGTTGACAACTCTCTGTCTGGAGCTCCAACATAACATCCATCAGTCCGAACGATTCCGCTCTAAGTGCATCCAATCCATTTCTGCGGTAAATGGCAAATCCCTCATTCGCAACGTTAGTTCTTGGGTCGGCAGATAGTAGCTCACTGTACGCAATCGCATATCCTGGTTGTCAATCATATATTGTTTTTTATCCTTAATCTTTTGAGCCGTACAGAGTGGCATGTACCGACTGGTCGTCCAAATCACTACTTCTCCCAACCAGATTTGCATATATTGTTCCTGTAATGGTTCAGCATAGTTAGCTCCCCATCTTTACAGTCTGGCTTCTAGGTTTCAGCCTTAATGCTCCTTTGATGGCTGTCTTCAGGCTTTCCAGGTCACTTTGATCCTTCGCTGCCCATTCCCACGGCTGGCGTGCTTCTTCAGGCTCCATCTTCCTTAATCGTGCATACTGCGGCCTTGGTCTCTAACATAGTTGCAGAGCCCCAGCAGCTTCTGGAGTTGGTTCAGCGAGGCTGGTGGTTCGATCCGCTCCACTTTTTCTTGGAACCCTTCTGACAGCCCCAGGTCGTCAGAGACCTGAAACCCCAGATAGTTTACTTGATGTTGTCCAAACTGGCACTTCTTTAGATTCAATTCCGCCGCTGTAAGTCGCTAGATTACCTTTTGTAGTCTCTCCAGGTGCTCTTTTTCCATGTCATCTGCAATGAATACTTCTTCAATGTAGATGATTGCCTCTAGGCCGTCCAAGATATCCATAACTGCTGTCACATTTCCCGGGGCAGAGGGAGACACAGGAGACGAGGTCAGGTAGAGGGCAAGGTATTTTAATCGGAAAAAGGTCATACACGGGGGTTCAGTCCAGAGAGGCAACAAATCCGTCAGGGAGCAGGCAAGTATCAAAAACAGAGGAATGCTGGGTCAACAACCATATACGTGGACGGGGGACAAAAAAACTGGAAAGCAATGCACACACGAGGAGAAACAAAGGCAATCTGGCACCGGAACAGGGAAAGCAGGGGAGTATATATGTGTGGGGTTGAGGGAAAAACCAAGGGCAGGTGATTGAAAGCAGGTGACACACAGAAGACACACACATGGAAACTAACGGGGTGTTAAAAACACAAACTGGAAAATATTCAGAGAGTTCTTGTATCCTTGTGGGAGTCTTTTCCAAACATCGGCTTTGCCTTTGTGAGTGAATGCAGTTTTGCTTTGTGAGGCTTTAGCCAGCCTTAGCGAGAAAAATCTGTTTTCTAGGTCAATGCAGGATTTGTATTTTTTCAGTCTGAGTTTTCAGCATCCCTTGGGGGTTGATTAGATTGGCTCGATAAGTCACCGTCCTGCGGTTGAAGGCCTTAAAGTTGATAATCGGTCTCCATCCTTCACCTGACGATTCAGGCTTTTTTACTGCCTGTATCAGGCTTTTGGTGATACGATTAGGTTCCTCCCGTACAACTCCCAGGGTGCCCAGCTCCTTGACTATCAGGTCCATTTCTTCAATTGCTCCAGGATTTAGTGGATACTGGCGGACTGGTGGATGCACACCCCCTTCTATGGTGTGGGTATACTGTGGCTTAGTGGTGAGCAGGGGTCGTCCTTCAATCAGAGGATCGGCGGTTCGATCCCCGGCTCCTCTAGCCCATGTCGATGTGTCCTTGGGCAAGACACTTAACCCCAAATTGCTCCTGTAGCTGTGCCTACGGTGTATGAATGGTTAGATAGATAGTCCTGATAGGTACCTTAGCTCCTCCCATCAGTGTATGAATGGGTGAATGATGTCATGTAGTGTTAAAGCGCTTTGAGTGGTCGGAAGACTAGAAAAGCGCTATACAAGTACAGGTCCATTTACCATTTACCATTACTTTCCACCCAAATCCCCAGAGTTGTTCTTAAACCTAGCCACACCGGTATTGGATTCCGCTCCAATCTTTGGTTTGTCTGTCGGCTCTGGTTGCTCTGGTTGGCCCCCCTCTTTTTCCTCCCTCCCCATCTCCGGACTGTGCCATCGTTGACACCTCGGTTGGAGCGAGTGAGTCAGGGACCTCAATCTTGTCAGTCTCTGTATCATCCATTTTGGAACTGTATTTTGTCTTTGTTGTCTCCCTCCCAAAGCCTCCCGTCGATCGTTGAGTAGGGATGGGGTTAGGCTTTGTGTGCCTCTCCGCAGTGTTGGCTGGAAGCTGGTCGAGGCTCCCGCGACGTCTGCTGCTCCTCCTGGGCTCGTTTGTCTTCAACGCACAGGTACTGTCAGTCGGCTGTTTCTTAGTCGATCACTTCACTGAGTCTTGGGCAGAGTCACTCTCTACCCAACTCCTCTTCTCTCCGAGTCGATCTACACGAACGGTGACCTCCTTCGGCCACCAAGGTTCTTCTTTGGCTCGATTATTCCTTCTTATCGAGCCCCACGTTGGGCGCCAAGTGTTAGATCCGGGAGATAAGCCCCTTTCACGTGACTATCTAATTAACCAGCTCTCCGTTCAATGGGTCCGGATCTCTTGAGATGTCTGGAGATCTGTTTAAACTGGTGGTCGAGGAAACTCGCCTGGCTTTACTAACTGCCGTCCCTCCTGACGTCTACCCCGCTTCCACTCTCAACTGCACTCGACCAGGAGGCCCTCTTGGCCGAATGCAGCTATCAGTCGCGTAAGTTAATGGCAGCTTTCTTCTGATGGACCTAGGCTCGTGGTAAGGTGCCAGGATAGGTTTTAATAGCTAGGATTTAAGCTCTAAGGGTCTGTTTAGTGGACTAGGAACTAGAATAACTTTTTACAACCACGAATACACTTCACTACTTTCCGATGGTAAACTCTCAGGACTACTTTCTTTAAATGCAGATTTGATATTTATTGCAGGATTATTAGCAGGGGCATAGCAACAGCTCAATTGTTTACTTCATTTGATTACATTACAGCTTGATCGTAAAATAAATGTCCTACTGAGCCGGTAGTTGGGGGGAAACTGACCCGACCGGTCTCGGCGGGACACCCGACTCCTCCTGCTCGGTATAGAAGTACCGTCTGCGATCCTCTAGACTCCGTACAAAGTCACAGAAGACAGAATCCTTCCAAACCTTACGATTTCGGCAGGCAACCTCTGTCAGCCAATTCCTGCCCACGATCGGTATCCTCTGAGCCGTGAGCAGAGACAGAGTCCTCCAATGCTTGCTCCTTCATTATTTCTCTGGTCACAAGAAGCCGTCCCGTCTCTTGTCTGTGTGCAGATCAATTACAAAAGATTTATTACGACAGTTCATGGAGAAGAGTTTTAGTTGTGTTTTAATGAAAAGCATTTATCACGTTTAAAAAAAAAAAAAAAATGTATCCTCGTTATTTCAGTTTGGTGCCTCAGTCTTCAGAAGGAATCAAGTTCTTTGGGAAGCTGTTCTGTGCAGCAGCAGAGAGAGAACAGCAGACAGGAAACAAGATGCTGGAGCTGTTATCATCAGTGTGCAGATACAAGACATTCCCTTATGATGATGATGATCACATATATCAGAGTGATTTCCTGCTGGGTCTGTACTCCCACCTGAAGGACTATGAGACTGAATCAGGTCTGAGTGTCCTTCCATCATTACAGCCACTTCTCCAGTCAGCTCCTTCAGTCTGGTCCATAGACCTCTCAGAGAGAAAGACCTCCATCCTCCTGCAAGTGATGAAGCTCCAATCAGAGAAGAAACAAGTGAAGCTGAGAGGCTGCTCACATGAAGAGAGTGAAGTGAGGAGTTTCCTACAGTGTCTGCCTTTTATCTCACAGCTCAGGTAACTCTGACAAATACTGCATATTTAATTATACTCTATATTTTATAATACTGCATATTTAATTATACTCTATATTTTATAAGACTGGATATTTAATTATACTCTATATTTTATGTTACTGTATATTTAATTATACTCTATATTTTATAATACTGGATATTTAATTATAACGTGGTTTTCTTCAGCAGAAGTTTGTCAGAAAATCTGTTTTATAATCTGCAGTGTTTCAAAAATAGTAAATTTTCATTCACAAATGAACATAATGTAGATTAAGATGAATTTAATTACTCAGTTCAGTAATAATTTATTATCACAGTCTTCTGCCTGAATGAAAATAATGAATTGAAATGAATAATATTAATAGAACAATGAGGCTCTGAGACAACATAAAATAAATCCTTGAAACATAAAAAAGCATTTGTTTTTGCAGATTAATTAACAAATATATCTTTTAATTTCACAGTAATTTAAAACATTAATAAATTAAAACCATAATCAGACCTATGAATCATCAACATTTAGTTGTGTTGTATAACTTCTGTCTAGCTGCTATTGTTCCACTATTTATATTTATATATTGTGAATTTATTTTACACTCAAATCTCAGACACAAAGTAAAATAATCTAAAGTGAAGAAAAGCAGTAGGAAGCAAACATGCAGTAAGTTCAGAGACAGGATCAGTGTTTGTGTTGTGAGTCAGTAAAAGTCCAAACATGATGTTCAGTCAAAATGTAATGAGATCTTATCCAGTACAGACATGTACAAGATGGAGTCCATCAGTAGTGAGTTGTTGTATTTATGCAGCTGAGATCACATCATCACTAAATGTTTACTTTTATTATTTCAGTTTTGATCCTCAGAGGTTGGATCATTCTGAAGGAATCAAGTTCTTTGGGAAGCTGTTCTGTGCAGCAGCAGAGAGAGAACAGCAGCCAGGAGACAAGATGCTGGAGCTGTTATCATCAGTGTGCAGATACAAGACATTCCCTTATTATGATGATGATGATGATGATGATGATCACATATATCAGAGTGATTTCCTGCTGGGTCTGTACTCCCACCTGAAGGACTATGAGACTGAATCAGGTCTGAGTGTCCTTCCATCATTACAGCCACTTCTCCAGTCAGCTCCTTCAGTCTGGTCCATAGACCTCTCAGAGAGAAAGACCTCCATCCTCCTGGAAGTGATGAAGCTCCAATCAGAGAAGAAACAAGTGGAGCTGAGAGGCTGCTCACATGAAGAGAGTGAAGTGAGGAGTTTCCTACAGTGTCTGCCTTTTATCTCACAGCTCAGGTAACTCTGACAAATACTGCATATTTAATTATACTCTATAGTTTATAATTATGTATATTTAATTATACTGTATATTTATTTATACTCTATATTTTATACTCCTGGATATTTAATTATACTCTATATTTTATAATACTGCATATTTAATTATACTCTATATTTTATAATACTGGATATTTAATTATACTCTATATTTTATAATACTGCATATTTAATTATACTCTATTTTATAATACTGCATATTTAATTATACTCTATAGTTTATAATACTGGATATTTAATTATACTGTATATTTTATGTTACTCTCTATTTAATTATACTCTATATTTTATAATACTGGATATTTAATTATAACATGTGGTTTTCTTCAGCAGAAGTTTGTCAGAAATTCTGTTTTATAATCTGCAGTGTTTCAAAAATAGTAAATTTTCATTCACAAATGAACATAATGTAGATTAAGATGAATTTAATTACTCAGTTCAGTAATAATTTATTATCACAGTCTTCTGCCTGAATGAAAATAATGAATTGAAATGAATAATATTAATAGAACAATGAGGCTCTGAGACAACATAAAATAAATCCTTGAAACATAAAAAAGCATTTGTTTTTGCAGATTAAATAACAAATATATCTTTTAATTTCACAGTAATTTAAAACATTAATAAATTAAAACCATAATCAGACCTATGAATCATCAACATTTAGTTGTATTGTATAACTTCTGTCTAGCTGCTATTGTTCCACTATTTATATTTATATATTGTGAATTTATTTTACACTCAAATCTCAGACACAAAGTAAAATAATCTAAAGTGAAGAAAAGCAGTAGGAAGCAAACATGCAGTAAGTTCAGAGACAGGATCAGTGTTTGTGTTGTGAGTCAGTAAAAGTCCAAACATGATGTTCAGTCAAAATGTAATGAGATCTTATCCAGTACAGACATGTACAAGATGGAGTCCATCAGTAGTGAGTTGTTGTATTTATGCAGCTGAGATCACATCATCACTAAATGTTTACTTTTATTATTTCAGTTTTGATCCTCAGTGGTTGGATCATTCTGAAGGAATCAAGTTCTTTGGGAAGCTGTTCTGTGCAGCAGCAGAGAGAGAACAGCAGCCAGGAGACAAGATGCTGGAGCTGTTATCATCAGTGTGCAGATACAAGACATTCCCTTATGATGATGATGATCACAGATATCAGAGTGATTTCCTGCTGGGTCTGTACTCCCACCTGAAGGACTATGAGACTGAATCAGGTCTGAGTGTCCTTCCATCATTACAGCCACTTCTCCAGTCAGCTCCTTCAGTCTGGTCCATAGACCTCTCAGAGAGAAAGACCTCCATCCTCCTGGAAGTGATGAAGCTCCAATCAGAGAAGAAACAAGTGAAGCTGAGAGGCTGCTCACATGAAGAGAGTGAAGTGAGGAGTTTCCTACAGTGTCTGCCTTTTATCTCACAGCTCAGGTAACTCTGACAAATACTGCATATTTAATTATACTCTATAGTTTATAATTATGTATATTTAATTATACTGTATATTTATTTATACTCTATATTTTATACTACTGGATATTTAATTATACTCTATATTTTATAATACTGCATATTTAATTATACTCTATATTTTATAATACTGCATATTTAATTATACTCTATATTTTATAATACTGGATATTTAATTATACTCTATATTTTATGTTACTGTATATTTAATTATACTCTATATTTTATAATACTGGATATTTAATTATAACTGTGGTTTTCTTCAGCAGAAGTTTGTCAGAAATTCTGTTTTATAATCTGCAGTGTTTCAAAAATAGTAAATTTTCATTCACAAATGAACATAATGTAGATTAAGATGAATTTAATTACTCAGTTCAGTAATAATTTATTATCACAGTCTTCTGCCTGAATGAGAATAATGAATTGAAATGAATAATATTAATAGAACAATGAGGCTCTGAGACAACATAAAATAAATCCTTGAAACATAAAAAAGCATTTGTTTTTGCAGATTAAATAACAAATATATCTTTTAATTTCACAGTAATTTAAAACATTAATAAATTAAAACCATAATCAGACCTATGAATCATCAACATTTAGTTGTATTGTATAACTTCTGTCTAGCTGCTATTGTTCCACTATTTATATTTATATATTGTGAATTTATTTTACACTCAAATCTCAGACACAAAGTAAAATAATCTAAAGTGAAGAAAAGCAGTAGGAAGCAAACATGCAGTAAGTTCAGAGACAGGATCAGTGTTTGTGTTGTGAGTCAGTAAAAGTCCAAACATGATGTTCAGTCAAAATGTAATGAGATCTTATCCAGTACAGACATGTACAAGATGGAGTCCATCAGTAGTGAGTTGTTGTATTTATGCAGCTGAGATCACATCATCACTAAATGTTTACTTTTATTATTTCAGTATTGATCCTCAGAGGTTGGATCATTCTGAAGGAATCAAGTTCTTTGGGAAGCTGTTCTGTGCAGCAGCAGAGAGAGAACAGCAGCCAGGAGACAAGATGCTGGAGCTGTTATCATCAGTGTGCAGATACAAGACATTCCCTTATTATGATGATGATGATGATGATGATGATGATGATGATTATCACATATATCAGAGTGATTTCCTGCTGGGTCTGTACTCCCACCTGAAGGACTATGAGACTGAATCAGGTCTGAGTGTCCTTCCATCATTACAGCCACTTCTCCAGTCAGCTCCTTCAGTCTGGTCCATAGACCTCTCAGAGAGAAAGACCTCCATCCTCCTGCAAGTGATGAAGCTCCAATCAGAGAAGAAACAAGTGAAGCTGAGAGGCTGCTCACATGAAGAGAGTGAAGTGAGGAGTTTCCTACAGTGTCTGCCTTTTATCTCACAGCTCAGGTAACTCTGACAAATACTGCATATTTAATTATACTCTATAGTTTATAATTATGTATATTTAATTACACTGTATATTTATTTATACTCTATATTTTATACTGCTGGATATTTAATTATACTCTATATTTTATACTACTGGATATTTAATTATACTCTATATTTTATAATACTGCATATTTAATTATACTCTATATTTTATAATACTGGATATTTAATTATACTCTATAGTTTATAATACTGGATATTTAATTATACTCTATATTTTATAATACTGGATATTTAATTATACTCTACAGTTTATAATTATGTATATTTAATTATACTCTATATTTTATGTTACTCTATATTTAATTATACTGTATATTTTATAATACTGGATATTTAATTATAACGTGGTTTTCTTCAGCAGACGTTTGTCAGAAAATCTGTTTTATAATCTGCAGTGTTTCAAAAATAGTAAATTTTCATTCACAAATAAACATAATGTAGATTAAGATGAATATAATTACTCAGTTCAGTAATAATTTATTATCACAGTCTTCTGCCTGAATGAGAATAATTAATTGAAATGAATAATATTAATAGAACAATGTGGCTCTGAGACAACAAAACAAAATTAACCCTTGAAACATAAAACAATATTTGTTTTCGCAGATCAAATAACAAACATATCTTTCAATTTAATATTAAAGTAATTAAAAACATGAATTAATTAAAACCATAATCAGACCTATGAATCATCAACATTTAGTTGTGTTGTATAACTTCTGTCTAGCTGCTGTTGTTCCACTATTTATATTTATATATTGTGAATTTATTTTACACTCAAATCTCAGACACAAAGTAAAATAATCTAAAGTGAAGAAAAGCAGTAGGAAGCAAACATGCAGTAAGTTCAGAGACAGGATCAGTGTTTGTGTTGTGAGTCAGTAAAAGTCCAAACATGATGTTCAGTCAAAATGTAATGAGATCTTATCCAGTACAGACATGTACAAGATGGAGTCCATCAGTAGTGAGTTGTTGTATTTATGCAGCTGAGATCACATCATCACTAAATGTTTACTTTTATTATTTCAGTTTTGATCCTCAGTGGTTGGATCATTCTGAAGGAATCAAGTTCTTTGGGAAGCTGTTCTGTGCAGCAGCAGAGAGAGAACAGCAGCCAGGAGACAAGATGCTGGAGCTGTTATCATCAGTGTGCACGTACAAGACATTCCCTTATGATTATGATTATCACAGATATCAGAGTGATTTCCTGCTGGGTCTGTACTCCCACCTGAAGGACTATGAGACTGAATCAGGTCTGAGTGTCCTTCCATCATTACAGCCACTTCTCCAGTCAGCTCCTTCAGTCTGGTCCATAGACCTCTCAGAGAGAAAGACCTCCATCCTCCTGGAAGTGATGAAGCTCCAATCAGAGAAGAAACAAGTGAAGCTGAGAGGCTGCTCACATGAAGAGAGTGAAGTGAGGAGTTTCCTACAGTGTCTGCCTTTTATCTCACAGCTCAGGTAACTCTGACAAATACTGCATATTTAGTTAAACTCTATAGTTTATAATTATGTATATTTAATTATACTGGATATTTTATAATACTGGATATTTAATTATACTCTATATTTTATAATACTGGATATTTAATTATACTCTATAGTTTATAATACTGGATATTTAATTATACTCTATAGTTTATAATACTGGATATTTAATTATACTCTATAGTTTATAATACTGGATATTTAATTATACTCTATAGTTTATAATTCTGGATATTTAATTTTATCTATATTTTATAATACTATATATTTAATTATAATCTATATGTTATAAGACTGGATATTTAATTATACTCTATAGTTTATAATACTGGATATTTAATTATACTCTATATTTAATTATACTATATATTTAATTAAACTGTAATTTCACTTCAGAAGAGGTTTGTTGAAAAGGACCCAGCTCATAATAACCGATGTTTTGTAAAGTTATTTTTCATGCTCCTCGTATCTAGTGTTCTTGAGCGAGACACTGATCACTAGTGACTCAGCCCTCTGCCTCCCAGTGCTGAGGATCGGTTCAATGTAGAGGTCACATTCCATGTGTACCTGAATACAGTTTATCTTCCTAAAGATGAAGGATATTTCTCAGTTTGCTAGTTCTTTAACAATACATTGTATTTTACTAGTGTGATATCACAGCCAATACTACATCCTGCTGTATGTTTTCTCTAAATCTAACCCTTGATGAAAGACGTTGTTCATCAGAATGTTTCTAATACTTTTCCTTTTGCTGGTTTCACACTTCCTGCATCTTGTTTCAGCTGTGATCCAGACTTCTTCCAGTCAGTGTGTTCATTGATCTGTGTCAGATCCAGAGAGGAGGCCGAGCAGTTGTCCTCTCTGCTTCAGCTGCTGGGCTCCACCCTCCTGTTAACGGGAGAGCTACCCAGGAAAACCTGCCGGTCTGTGGGGACAGTTCTCAGACACTGTGGCTCTGATGTGGATCTCATCCTCAC
The DNA here is from genome assembly GCA_016806645.1 of Ophiodon elongatus. NCBI lineage: Eukaryota > Metazoa > Chordata > Actinopteri > Perciformes > Hexagrammidae > Ophiodon > Ophiodon elongatus. The sequence goes on along the minus strand of JACSYO010001808.1, from coordinate 1,819,610 downwards.
ACCCAGAAAGATGTCTGTCAGAGGAGCCTCCGTCCTCTTTAGACCAACAACACGAGTACACAGTCTGAGGTACACATTCATATATTTACTGCCTTTAGTTCTAATGACGCCATCCTTTCCCCTGTGAACGTTAGTCCTGTTACTTCTTTGTTTCCAGGCTTTCCAGGGACATGGCCTTGCTACTGTGTCGATGGGTAAGAAGAGGGGAACTGGGCCGTCAGCTGGCTGTCCAAGAGCTCTCTCTCTCCCCTCAGAAAGCCCCACCATCACACAGAGTGCTGTTGAAGGTTGTCAGTAGTTTGGCCTCCCTGCTGAGATACTGGACAGTCAGCCGGTTAGACCTGACAGAGCTCTGTGCTCCTGCTCAGGGTCTCCTCCCACTGCTGCTTCATGATGGCCCTCTAACAATCAAGTAACAGTCTTGCCTGATAAACATATCCTCATGAACACATAAGGGTGTAACGTCGTAATCATTGACTTTTCTAACAGATATTCACACGTTTCTTTACCTGCAGACTGAGTGAGAAGACTTTCCAGCAGCTGCTCTCCCTCCTTCATGAAGTCCAGGACGAGGACTTGACCCGGTCCTTCTTCAGTAAGGTCGGTGGAGACCTGAGCGGCTGCTGTCTGAACTGGGATCTTCTTCACTATCTGCTGCAGCAGTCGTCCGCTCACACCATCACGGTGAACCTGAGGAGGAACCGCTTCTTACAGGAGAGCGTCGCACGTCTGCTTCCCTTTCTGGACAGGATTGTGTTCAAACGGTGATCTATTTGTTTCTTTACAGCGAACCAGACGCAGTTTATCCTGTTGAATCATTTCTATACGTGTTGTTGAGGCTTGTTCTCTCTAAACAAAGATTCCTGGTGTCTTTCAGGCTGCATCCCAGCTTTGTGTTGACCGCCATCAGAGAGATCTATGAAGCTCGAGCCGCTCCCGTTATACCCAGTTTACTGAGGTCATGTGATCATGTGATCAACCTGACCTGCAGAAGGATGGACTCGGTGGACTGTGCTGCTCTGCTCTTCACCCTCAAACACAGTGACGGAGTTAAACTGAACCTCCTGTGGACATTCGTACCAGCGGGGGAAGTAGAGTCCATCCTCTTCATGCTGGACAAAGTTTCTCAACTCAGGTCAGACATTAGTGCTCGTTTCTCAATGCTGTGCATGTTTCAGTACGCTCCAACACACAGGACAGAATTCACAAAGGAATATATATATATATATATATATATATATATATATATATATATATATATGTATATATATATATGTATATATATATATATATATATATATATATATATATGTATATGTATATATGTATGTATGTATATATATATATATATATATATATATATATATATATGTATATATATATGTATGTATGTATATATATATATATATATATATAAATTCACATTATTTGTCTTTTGTTTGGAGTAAATGAGAATCTGCAGATCATATGGGTCACTGATCAATGAACCTTTCTGGTCGTCCTATTTGTTTAATTTTTCGATGTATTTTTGCTCCAGTGTCGACAGGAAACTGCTGCTGAGGTTTGTCCACAGCTGTGCTGCCTCTGATGCCAGGCAGGGGGCGGCAGTCGACCTGCTCAGGACTGTGCAGCACAAGCTGGATCTGTCCTGCTCCTCCTGTGTGGAGCTGGATCACAGTGGTACTCTGAGGCTGGCTGCTGAGGACTGCAGGGCCGTCTCCACCCTCCTGAGACGCAGCAGGCGGCACACACAGCTCATCCTGCAGGACTGTGAGGTGGAGGACAGCGGACTGGACCTGCTGTTTCCCGTCCTAGACAGAGTCCTCCTGGGGTGGGAAAGACCACAGAATGACAGAAACCAGAGAAGAAGAAGCTTGTTTTCATGTTCCTGCAGCCTAACAGTCCGTTTCTCCTGTTTAGAGCCAGTAAAGCCGTCCTCCTCCAGCTGGTGTCCCTGGTTCCCGTGAACAGTGAGAGGGACACAGTGAGACGGGCAGTGTCCCTCTGTGGAGCCCTGCGTGGAGAGCTGGACCTCAGTCACACCACACTGGAGCAGACGGCCTGTGGAGCTTTGTCCCTGGTGCTGGAGTTCTCTGAGGGGCTGACGGAGCTGGACCTCAGTCACTGTCAGCTCACTGACGGTCAGCTGCTCAAACTCAGCACACATCTGCACAAAGTACAAGTCCTGGAGTGAGTGTCAAGCTGTAATGTGTTCATGTGACAGAACGCCTGGAGGTAACCATGGATACAAGATGTGTTACAGCAACAGCTGGAGTTGGTGTGAGGCTCAAAAAGAGCCAGTCAGCTCAAAGACAACCAGGAACCCGACTAACAGTAGCTGCTGCACCCTAAATATTCATATTACAGGCTTCTACCGTCTTCATCTCAAGTGAATAGTTGTCATTTATTTTGCTCCTCTGTGTTCCAGTCTGAGTCACAACAACATCACTGACGCCTCCACTGACCACCTCCTCCGGCTGGTCTCCACCAACCCCTCCATCCACAGCGTGCGGTGAGCACCGAGCATTAATCCAGACAACTGCACTCAAAGACCAGTGAACAGTGCACCGTTACATCTTATTCTTCTCTTTCTAGACTCTTCGGGAACAACTTCAGGGACAGAACTTCCTTCAAAGACAAGCCGTTTGAAATGTGGTGAAGCAGCCGTCAGCGTGGTGGTAATGTGCTGATGTCTCCTGATGGTTGGAGGATAATATCCGTGTACTACAAGTACTAATACTGTGTTTAAAGTAGTCGCTTGGTATGGAGGCCCAGAGCAGCCGGCAGGGGTTGATGATAATTATGGAGGAGCTATAGATTATTCTTTAAGCTGCTGATATTTATATTTATATATCAGGATTAAAGTATTTTAGTAGAGGCCTTAGCTGTTCTCTCAATATCACGAGTCGGCATAATTCATATTTTTGTATTTTGTAATAATGGGATGATGTTTTAGTTTATTTAAGGGTGAGAAGACTTTAATCATATCTCAAAGTAATGATGATCTTAAAAATTGTAAATATGAGATTTATTTTGATTTAAGCTTTTAAAGAGAGATAATGGTCATTTTCTCTGCTCCTCATTAAAATACTTATTTCACTGTAAACTGCAGTAATCAGTGTTTTCCTGACTTTTGGCTGCAGAGAAGTGAAACTCTCAGCACCGGCTGACTGAGTTTGTATTTTCTGAAAATACAATAACTTGAAATGTACTGTTGTAAATATACTCAATAAATACTTGATATATTTATGTATGATTTCCCTTTTTATTATGCTCATGTTATGGAGTTTAAAACAATCAATCATCGTTTAAAACAGAAACCTACTGGTTCATATTTGAAGCATTTCACTGAAAAAGTTTGCATCTTTTATTCGGGGAACAGTTATGTAATACAACATTTAATATAATGATTGAAAACAGATGCACAGATGGCAGCTGTACTTGTCTCCAGTGTTTCTCCACACAGGAAGCCAAACCTGAGCATGAACACAGCGGAGAGAGGTGGAGGTGTGGAGGTGGACCAGAGGAGACCCTGAAGAAGACCTCATCCTCTGCTGCTCCCTGAGAGGAAGAGGAGGGAGGAGGAAGGCCGGCTGCTTCTCTGTTCCAGGTCGAGTCACTGCTGGGTACACACATCCTGTGTGAACACAGCTTACAGCACAACACTGCTGCTTTCTCAATACAGAGTATCTGCCCATCGATATACAACGCACCCAAATATTTATTTGCAGTTCAAATAATGTGGATTTTAACAATTTTTATTTCATTTGTAGCTAAATTGAGTGTTTTTTTTGTGTTTCCTCCATTTTGTTTTGTTTTCAATCCTCCACATTTTGCTTTCAACTATGGAGATCAGGGTGTTTTTGTGAGAGGAAACTGATCTTTTTGATGCATATGGATGTAAAAAGACATCCCATCCTGTAGAATGTTTTTTCTTTTCTCTCTCTACTTTTACAACTATTACTGTGACAGTAAAATCATTTAGTTTCAAACTTTTCCTGGATTGTAATTCAGCTCTTGGATTCTTTAGATAATGCAGTTTTGCTTCCAACTTCTCCAGTTATACATTTAAACTACAAGGATTTTCAGCAGTTCAGTTCAATGATTTTGGGCTTTAACACTTTTCAGCAGGTAGTTTCCCTTTTCTGTAATTTCAGCTATTTTTTCATTTTTCAAATATTTCAGCATTTCAATGCATTTTCAGCAGGAAATGCATTTTCTAGTTATAAAATCTTGTTGTAACAAGACTGTAGGCCACATTTATTGTAGAATTATGTCTTGTATTTAATCTTTGGACGTTAGATTTAATTGTCAGAGTACTTTTAAACGACCAGTCACTTTAATAAAATGTAAACAGTAAAAACACGAGACTAAAACACACAAAGATACTCAACTAGAATTACAGTTAATGTGATTATTTGTTTCTGTTAATGGCAGTGAATACTATTGAGATTCTTTAGTTATGATTTTTCCCACTGAGAACCTGAAACCTCCTTTAAAATGGAGGTGGTGTTTGTTTTATTCACAAGGTCATTTCAGTTGAGAGGTGGGGGATTTCCAGTTGATGGATCAAGTCAGAGACAGGCAGCAGTGTGGCTCAGGAAATTCACTGATATTACATCTAAAATAAAAGCGTGGCGTTGTCTTGTGAAATATTAAAATACTCACATCCTAAAATACCACGATGTGAATATACTTAAAGTAATTATATAAAAAATTACATTTAAATTTGTATATTTCTAGACAAATATATCTTTTTAGCTTACTTTTGAAATCACATTTTATTCTATTTTAATTTATTTTATTTTACAATTTTGTTATGTTGTTCTGATGCATTTATTTGAAGCATAAAGTATATATTTAAAAGTTTTTTTATGTGAAAAATTTGGGTATACATGCAAACATATGAATAAATGTCACTAATAATACTAAAGCAAAGTACCACTTAAATGCTTGAGTAAATATATATATTCTTTTCTTTTGGACCTTTTCTGAACTCCATTTGTTTTATTTTGAAAGTCCTGACAGACGGAAGTCGTGTAGATTCAGACTGACTTGAACTTTTGTTTTGACAAAGTATCAAAATTTCAAAGATGTCTTCAGAGAAAGAAGGAGATATTCTGTGCTTCTTCATCAACGGGAAAAAGGTATATTTCACATTTAGCTACTTAGTCATGAACAGGTAGTTGTTTTCTTAAAACTTGGTCACATGACATGTTTTTGTACAGCGCTGCAGGAACAACGATAACGACAGTTGAACTGAGGTCACTCTTTGCAGTCAGTCGTGATATATAATCAATAATGGTTTAACTTGTTTCTCTGCAATGAGTAAAAGGAAAAGCAAGCAAATAAAAAGAGTGAAGTAAGGCAGATTAATTGTACTTTAAACATCACAAAAATTAAAAAAATAAAAGATAACTCATCCCTTTCCTCCCCTGACTGAGAAGCAGTAAGCAGCATTTAAATAAAAACCTTAACGAAATGTAGAGCGATTTAAATAATTTCATAAAAAGACGAAGATTCAACATGATAAATTACATGAAATAGTTCTGAAATTTGGATGCAGGACGTTTGAACTTTAGAGCTGCAAGAAAGTTAATCGCTGAACTATATTAGTTATCGATTAATCTTTTCTTAAATGATTCCAGTCTCTCAAATGTGAGGATACTCAGGTTATATATGATGTTTAATCTTTGGACTGTTGGGTAGAAAAAAACGAGACATTTTGAAGACTTTTGTGTTATTTTATAGACTAAACATTAATGAAAATAATTAAGTTAGTCGCAGCCCTTTTCTGCAAGTTGCAACTATTAAATATGTGTGTAACTCTATGAAAGTAGTAAGATAATATCACGAGTATCTGATATTGTGAAATACCACAATCTGTGTTTTTTTTTATCTAATTCTCAGCTATTTTTTGCACATTTATTGGTTTAACAATTGTTGAAGTTTAACGTAACAGTTCATACAAAAGCAATAACGGATCAAATAAGAGCTATTACATTTAATACAACTTAAAAAACTCTCCTTCTTCTTGAAACAGGTAACGGAGAACAATGCGGACCCTGAAACCACGCTGTTGTCCTTCCTCAGAGAGAAGCGTATCCTTCAAACATGTTTCTTTAATGACTGAATGTCACGTTGATGTGAGAGCGCCACCTACAGGCCTCAACACCTCTGGTGACTTCCTTGACTGTGACCTCAGTGAGGTTGACTGGAACCAAGTATGGCTGCGGCGGCGGAGGCTGCGGGGCGTGCACAGTCATGTTGTCGCGCCACCAACCGGCTACCAAAACCATCACGTATCCTTTATGATGAACCAAAATCTGGTATTTTAAAGCTCTACATCCCAGTGCCACACTAACTACTTATGAAGTACACGACACTGGTTCCCAACCTGGGGGGTCAGGACCAGGCGGCAACCTCCGGTTCTGCCGAGTGAATCCAATGCTTCATATGTTAAAGCTGCATTCTCTCTCCTGACCACCAGGGGGCGACTCCTCTGGTTGTATAGAAGTCAAAGCTTCATGTGTTAAAGCTGCATTCTCTCTCTTGACCACCAGGGGGCGACTCCTCTGGTTGTATAGAAGTCTATAGAAAATGACTCTACTTCTCTCTTGATTTATTCCTCAGTAAACATTGTAAACATGAGTTTATGTCTCAATCTCTAGTTTCAAGTCTTCTTCAATACAGCATGATGTTCATTTAGTAAATTATGGTCCATTTAGAGTCAAACAGACCATAAAGCAGGGGAGGCTTTAGGGCGGGGCTACAAGTTGATTGACAGGTCGATGCCACTACCTCTTCCCCTCCTTTCCTCGTCAACTGTTGTTTCAGTTAAATAAAACCAGCTTTTACGTTCCCAGTAACAGTAAAAGTAGCAGTAGTACAAGTAGTAGTAGTGGTAGTAGTAGTGCTGGTAGTATAATCCAGGACAGAAGTACACTGAAGTGTTTCCTGCAGGTTACTGAGTGTCAGATCCGGCAGCACAGTTTAACTTCACCGTACCATCAGACATTACTCGGTCAACGCCTGCCTGCTGCCGCTCTGCCAGCTTCACGGAGCCGCCGTCACCACGGTGGAGGGCATCGGCAGCACCAAGACCAGGATCCACCCTGTGCAGGTCAGGGCTCTTCCTACGCTACTTGGTAGAGATGTATTTATTATGTCTTCCTCCTTGTACTGTCACGTCTCTCTGTGTTCACTTTAACAAAGTACAGTGACATTAACTGAGCCAGCTTGAAGGATCAGTTGTGATGTTTCACATTTTAGAATATTTTCACCTCTTTGCTGTCAGACAGACTTTATCGATGCTCTCTTCAGCGCCACCAGACTCCATTGAGAAAAAACATGTTTTTACTATTTAGAACACAGGAGTTGCTGGTCTACCGCTGCATCGACAGGTGAGTTTGTTTGTGTTATTGTGTGACTTTGGTGAATCTGAATTAACCCTTTAAAACACCAAAGTCACACAATAACATAATCAAACTCACCGGTCGAGGCAGCTCCTGTGTTCCAAGTGGTAAAAACACTGTTTTGTCAATGGAGTCTGTTGAGCAAAGATAACGGCTTCAGTTCCCAAACAACTTTAAATCCCTTCAGATGTACAGCTTCAACCAAACTTCCTGTTTAAAGCAAAAGCACAGCTAGCTGAAGAAGAAATGTAAGACTTAAAGCCGTTTCTAGGGGCCCTAAACTGTGGATGCTGTGTTTGTAGGAGCGAATAGCGAAAGCTCATGGCTCCCAGTGCGGCTTCTGCACTCCGGGGATGGTGATGTCCATCTACACTCTGCTGAGGAACAAGCCTCAGCCCACCATGGAGGACATCACTCAGGCTCTCGCTGGTTTGTTTCCTATTATATCGATGTACTGTCACGTTTACAGGTAACAACAAGAAGGAAAGAATGGTGCCATGGTTGTGCCTTATTCTGGTTATAGTCCAGTTATTCATACACATGTGAACACAACAAGTCTGTCCTTCCACACAAACATGAAATGCACCCAGTCCTCTCCTACTGTGTGCTGTTGCTGTTCAGGTAAGCTGTGCAGGTGCACTGGATATCGACCCATCGTGGACGGCTGCAGGACCTTCTGTCAGGTACGAAGCTCGGCTCTGCGACCCAAAATAAGTAAACTTAAAATATCAAAGATCGGATCGCTTCACGAGCGACTAAAACTTCAGATCTAAAGGACGATGTGATGATTGCTGCGATCGATCCCAACAGGAAGCCAACTGCTGCCGAGCCAATGGAGGCGGAGACTGTTGCCTCAATGGAGAGCAAAATGCTGATGAACCAGAGCGTGTGAGTGGTTTGTTATTTATCCGTCTGTTCCGTATTTAAATCTTTAAAGATCTTTGTGTTCATTTCTTGTATATATTTTTTCATGATCCTTCTCTTGACTCTTTTCTATCTTCTTGTCTCCTTCTTCTTCCTCTGCTCTGATGCCTCTTTGTAATCGTATCGTACCTTTTTTGTTGCCATCTAACTTGTACCTAATACCTGTCACACCCTCCTCTGACATTTTGTCCATAATGTGCTGCAGGAAAAGCCCCAGTTGTTTGACAAAGATGAGTTTCTCCCACTGGACCCGACACAGGAGCTCATCTTCCCCCCTGAACTGATTGTAAGTCATAAGTTAACATTTGACTCCGTGTCCACTCACACATCAGGTCCTGTGTTATCAGCTGGCTCACTATCAGTGCTGCACTTTCTCCACAGCTGATGGCAGAGGCGGCGGACCCAAAGACACTCACCTTTCACGGGGAGAGGATGAGCTGGGTGTCCCCCGCCTCCCTGGAGGAGCTGATCCAGCTCAAGACCAGGAACCCTAAAGCTCCGCTGGTCGTGGGAAACACCAACATCGGTCAGTTTATTACAGAGAGACGGGCCAGAGTCGCCTCTTCAACAAGTAGAATACATTTAGAGGAATTCATGTGGTGCCACTGTGAATCTACAACACAAATGTATCGTGATTTACACCGGGGAAAATGTGAAAGGTTCTTAATAAGGCCGGGATGTGGGCCGTCAGAGAGGGCGATGATATTTAGAGGAAAATAAATCCCCACATTAAAGTTATACATTTATAAGAAAAAAAATTCAGATTAAAGAGGTAAATTTACGAGAAAAACGTACAAATTGACGAGTTAAAAACTTGGATTTTCTCTCAGATTAAAGTCAGGTTTATAAACCTTATATATTTAATCTAAACTAGAAAAAGGGGATTTCTGTTTTCACAGAATGGTGACAAAACAAACCTTGAAACAAAAGTTGTGGGTCTTTTTCACGAGGAAACAACGTCCTCAGTTGACAAAATGCCTTTTGTTTTGCGTCTGGTGTCGTAAAATAATGTGTTCTGATTATAAAGTGCTGCTATATCTTAAGTAGCTCTTGTCTGCTTTGTGTTCAAGGTCCAGACATAAAGTTCAAAGGCATCCTGCATCCGCTGATAATATCTCCAACCAGAGTCATGGAGCTGTTTGAGGTCACTCAGACACCCCAGGGTGAGCGACCCCCTTTTGTACTTTCCATTTCGGCAGACTTCTGGTGTTGTCATCTACAACCAGGGCTTCTAAAACTCCTCGGCACCAAAGCTGCAGCTCTTGTTGGTTGACCTCCCGGCTCCTCTCCAGGTGTTTGGGTCGGAGCGGGCTGCAGTCTCGCTGAGGTCCGGTCCCTTTTGGAGAAGCTGGCTCCTCAGTTTCCAGAGGAGGAGACCGAACTGTTCCGAGCCCTGAGCCGACAGCTGGGCGACTTGGGAAGCCAGCAGATCCGTAACGTCGCTGTAAGTAGACTTCACCACGCTACGAATAAATGTTAAATGTTTCATAGATGTGTTTATTCTTTCTTTTGCCTTTTTAGTCTCTCGGGGGCAACATCATGAGTGCAAACCCAAACTCAGACCTGAACCCTGTTTTGGCTGCAGGGAACTGCAAAGTGAGGGTCATTTGTGACGGTAAGCGGCCGTGACAGGTTCTGGTCGTAATAAATGTAGATTCACGTCCCGACGTGTTGATTCTTAAGAGGTTCTGTCTGAATCCAGCAGGAGGAAGACGAGAGCTTCCTCTGAATCAAGACTTCTTTGTGAGCTTTGGGAAAACCATCCTGAAGCCAGAAGAGATTGTTGTTTCTGTCTTCATTCCCTTCTCCAGAAAGGTACAACTATTCCTTCTGAGCCTACTCCCATTTACAGTTTATTCATGTTTTAATAATACCGCTACACTGTCTGTCCTGCAGGGGGAGTTTGTTGGAGCTTTCCGCCAGGCTCCGAGGAAGGAGAGCTCCTTCCCCACAGTGACCACCGGGATGAGAGTGTTTTTCTCAGAGGGGTCCCGGCTGGTTCAGGATGTCAGTATTTACTATGGAGGAATGGGGCCGACCACCGTTAGCGCCACCAAAACCTGCGCAGCTATCGTCACAAGGTCAGAGGGCAGGTTCATCACGCACACTTTCGGATCATTTAGTGGAATCAGTGTGGTACTTTCGCTGTCTTCTTGCTTTAATCCTTCATTTCTAGCGTTTCGTTTCCGTTTCTTCTCCTTTTCTGGTTTCTGTTTCTTCCTTCTTTTCTTTCTTTCTTCTCCGTTTGCTCTTGTTCTGCTTTGCGTTTCTTCTGTCCACTTGTTCTCTACCTCAACCAGACGGCGTCTTGATTTTCAGAATAGGCCAAAATAAAAAACAAAAGCCAACCCAGAGAGTGTTTCCTTCAGGCCTTGGGATGATGAGACCCTGAGCCGGGCCTATGACGTCCTCCTGGACGAGTTGGTCCTCCCTCCGTCGGCTCCTGGAGGAAAAGTGGAGTTTCGTCGCTCGTTGACCCTCAGCTTCCTCTTCAAATTCAACCTGGAGGTCCTGCAGAAACTTAGAGAAACGGTAAGATAAATAAAAACAAAAACATTGCATTATTTTATTTGCCTCAAATGTAAATGTTCACCTGACATCAAGATCCTGCAAGATATTTCTACCAGAGAGTTTGTGTGTGCAGGAAGTGATGACAGATGAGCTTCCTGAGAGGATGCAGGTCCAGCCTTTACCCAGAGAGATCCAACGCAGCCTGCAGGAGTTCCAGGTCACAAAATACCCAAGAAACTAAGACTTTGATAAAAAATGTCCATCTTTTTTGACTTCTCGCCCCCCCACACTTAGCAGTCAATAACCTTCACTGCTTCCTCTTCTTCCTCTTCCTCTTCTTCTTCTTCTTCCTCTTCTTCTTCTTCTTCAGCCTGTGTCAAAGGACCAGAGCGACCAGGACCCAGTGGGGCGTCCCATCATGCATCGCTCTGCCCTCAGCCAGGCCACAGGCGAGGCCGTGTACTGTGACGACATCCCCCCAACAGACGGGGAGCTCTTCCTGGCTCTGGTCACCAGCTCTCGAGCGCACGCTAAAATAACGTACGGAGACGGGGGTCTGATCTCTGGTCTCTTTTTGTTTGACTTCACTTCTGGTTCTGAACGTTTCTTTCATCCGACAGAGGGCTGGATGTGAGCGAGGCTCTGCGGCTTCCCGGTGTGGTCGACGTCGTCACGGCAAAAGATATTCCAGGGCAGAAAGTTCGTAAAATGTTTGGTTATGAAGAGGAGCTGCTTGCTGAGACCGAGGTAGAGCGTTATTGAACAGTCCTTCATCTTTAGGGCTCGTCTTGATTCTGATGGAGGGTTTAATTGTTTTTCTGCAGGTGTCCTGCGTCGGTCAGATGTTATGCGCGGTGGTCGCCGATACGAGGGCTCACGCCAAACGAGGAGCAGCAGCCGTGAAGGTCGGCTACGAGGACCTGCCTGACCCGGTTTTTACCTCGGAGGTCTGTGGAGTCAAGACGCCTTGTTTTTATAAAAATCTGGTTTTGTGCATCATTTTGTACACGTTACCTTCTGTCTGACACATTTAATATCCGGAAATACTTCCACCAGACGCTTCTTCCAGCTTCTTAATTGCGTTTGCTGTGTCCCACTGTGGCAGGAAGCCATTGAGAAGTCGTCTTTCTTTGAGCCTCGGAGGAGGATTGAGAGTGGAAATGTAACGGAAGCCTTTGAAACGGTTGATCAGGTTCACCAAGGTGAACGTCTGTTTTCTATTCGTAGAAGAAGATGTGGGTTTTATTCAACGTGACTGTTGATTTAATGCATTTTAATCACTGTGAGAGCAAGTTGTCTCATATTTATTGCAGTTTTATTTGTTGGCTTTTGCTGCTGTAACATTCTTCTTCTTGTCCTGTAACTCCTCCCACTTAAAACACAGGTTTCGGTGTTTTTCACCTTTTGTTTACATGTTTCCACAGGAGAGTTTCGAATGGGCGGCCAGGAGCATTTCTACATGGAGACCCAGAGCATGCTGGTCGTTCCTGTTGGTGAGGAGACTGAGTTCAAAGCGTACGTCTCCACTCAGTGGCCGACAATGACTCAGGTACGCACAGGTTTCTATCAGCTCTCTAAATATCTTCTTCTTTTAGAGGAATCACAAGTAGTTTGCTTCGTCTCATTTCCCCGACTGCAGGAAGCGATAGCGGAGACACTGAGCATCCCGTCCAACAGAGTCACCTGTCACGTCAAAAGGATCGGCGGAGCTTTCGGAGGGAAGCTCATGAAAACGGCGATACTGGCTTGTATCACCTCTGTGGCTGCGTGGAAGTAAGGCCCTGTTCACATTCTGCCTTTAAACTGGTGTAAACTGGTTCTAAATCATGACTTTACAAAAAGATCAGATGTCTCTTTTCATTTACAACAAGAAATAGCCTCAAGTATATTGAAATGAAATTTGGAAAAGGTCTTAAATTCTTCTTTTTCTTTATTGTAATTGTTTCTAAATTTCTGTCCAGGACCAACCGTGCAGTCCGCTGCGTCCTGGAGCGAGGAGAGGACATGCTGATCACCGGAGCCCGTCACCCTGTCCTGGGAAAATACAAAGTACGACAACTCAAGTTTATCTCAAGGGACATCTTTAAATACAGGATACAAGTTATTCAAGGGTTGAAAAGATGATTAAATGCGCTACTTTACTTCCACTTAAACTTAAACTGCATGTTTGTAAAATGATCAAAGTCGGGCTGCAGATATTGATTATTTTAGAAATCAAATATTCTGCAGATTTCATCGAGTAATCAGATAAATACTTTTCTTTATTATTAAAGAACAATGGTAAATATACAAAAATAATAATAATACAATAATTCTGGTCTTTTAAACTAGTGTTTTAGTACTTAAATTGCATACAATATTATTATCTGTCAAAACTAAATCCATTTAATGCATTTCATATTACATTATGGGTTTTAAATAATACATTTTCTGAAATGCAAACAATTAAATTAAAAGAATTAAACGAAAGTTTAAACAAAACTTAATTTAACTTTAACTTAAGAAATAAAATAAAAATTCAGCCTTGTTTCAGCTGTTTTTGATTGATCCAACGTGTTGATTGTTGTTTCTTTCAGGTGGGTTTCATGAATGACGGCCGGATCGTGGCTGCAGACATCCAGTGCTACGCCAATGCTGGCAACACGGTGGATGACTCTCTCCTGGTGGGTAAAAGCGGTGATGTTTATTATGACGCTATAAAGAAAAAGCATGTTATTGATCGTCTTCTTCTTCCTCCAGATAGTAGAAAAAATCCTTCTTCACTTCGACAACGCCTACAACATCCCCAACCTGAGAGGCCAGGCCGCCGCCTGCAGGACCAACCTGCCCTCCAACACCGCCTTCAGGGGCTTCGGCGTGCCCCAGAGCGTCATGATCGTGGAGAACATGCTCAACGACGTGGCCGCGGTGCTGGGCCGCCCTGCAGACCAGGTGATATTCCACGCCATACGGCAAACGACCAGTAACGGCAACGCGGTAGTAATCGTTTGTGAATTCTTGGTCAGATTCGGGAGATCAACATGTACAAGGGGCCGTCGGTCACCCACTACAAGTTTGAGTTCAGCCCGGAGAACATGCTGCGCTGCTGGGAGGAATGCAAGGTCAAGTCCGACTACGGCGCACGCCGCAGAGCCGTCGACCAGTTCAACCAGCAGAACCGCTGGAAGAAGAGGGGGATGTCCATCATCCCCATTAAATATGGGATTGCAATTTTAGACAACTTCTTGAATCAGGTGCGTGGGATTCAGTTTGGTCTTCCTCAACTTTCTGAGCCATGATTTTTGTGGTTCTTCCTGCTGGTTTATATCAGTATGAAGGATTAAAAAACTGACAATTCCTCATTCATTTATTCATTCATGTGCAATATGAACCCAATGTATCCACTGTACAATATAAACAAGCATTAGTTTCTGTTATTGTGTGACTTGATTGTGTCTGAGCTTACGCTTTAAAACACCAAAGTCTCACAATAACACAAACAAACCGATAGAGGCAGCGGTAGAACCAGTGGCGGCTGGCCAATAGAGGGCCCCACCTTGAGCCACAAAAAAATATATATATATTTTTTTTATTTATTTATTATTATTATTATTATTGTTGTTATTATTATTATTATTATTATTATTATTATTATTATAAATTATACAAATTGTCAATATTTGTGTTTTTGAAATATGGAATATACCCAGTAATATTTGTAAAATAGGATATCTGCGCAAAATATATGCTTTTCCTGCACGTCCTCTCCGCCTGTCTGGGCCCAAAAGAGGCGGGTCTAAGAAGCAGTTTAGCCAATTACTGATTAAAGATATAAATGAGTGACATACAATTTAGCCAATCAGCATCCTAAAATAGATTCAGCTGGGGGCCAAAGTAGTTTGGCCCAAGGCTGCGCGTTCTCGTCAGGGCTAGTCTCGCGAGGCGCCTTTTAACGACATGACAATGGCGAGCACGAGCACGAGCACGAGCACGAGCACGAGCACGAGCACGAGCACGAGCACGAGCACGAGCACGAGCACGAGCACGAGCACGAGCACGAGCACTACTCTTCCAAGAAGACCCGACTCTAAAGGTGCGTTCACACCAAAAGCGTCGCGTGAGTTTACTCGCCGGACTATTTGTGGTTATTTCACGTCATTCGCTTTTTCGCTTTTCCGCGCTAGACGCGCCGCCGGAGAGGGGGCGTGGCTTATAGCCGCAGGAGAGGGGGCGTGGCTTATTGTTGCCAGAGAGGGGGCGTTGCTTATTGTTGCCGGATAGGGGTCAATCTCCGTGGAAGTAACGTTAGTTCATTTTCGCCATCACCATGGAAGAAATAACCACTATTTATGCTTTGTACATGTTGTGGAAGTCCCACAAAAAACATGTCTGTCAGAAAAACATGCAGGTTTCCTCACCACACTGTTTGGGTGTTTCCCCAACAAACAAGGTTCGTAGGGGCATATTTATATTATATGGTATTTATATATCACATTATACTGAATATTCTTATATGATATATATATTAATATACTGAATTATATGAGTAAGATGTCCTTATTAGGACATCAAAGTGTTGGAATAAATGTTAAATATTTAACTGCAAAGTAGTAATGCGTGTTTGATACCTTTTTTTGCATTGAATCATACTGGGATGTTTGCTGAAATTGATTGGATGGCCCTAACAAAAAAAATCCACCAGCCGCCACTGGGTAGAACACTAACTCTTGTCATTGCTAGAAAAGAAGATTGGTCACAAAACGGCAAATTTCCACAGAAACGGAGTTGTTTTTCAATTTTGATTTAATTGTGCGCTTGTTTGTGTGTAAAAGGCCGGAGCTCTGGTCCACATCTACAAAGACGGCTCTGTTCTGGTCGCTCACGGGGGGACGGAGATGGGTCAGGGACTCCACACTAAAATGCAACAGGTACTGTGACGAAGCAGCAGGTCCACTGGATCTACTTTACCTGTGAATTACATCCACGAGAAAAGGGAGGTGTCTTTTCACATTTCTGGTGCTACCGTCCTTTCATCTGCGGGTTTGTTTCCTGTTTCCTGTTAGGTGGCGAGTCGGGAGCTTCACATCCCTCCCTCTAAGGTCTACATCAGTGAAACCAGCACCAACACTGTTCCCAACACCTGCCCCACTGCCGCCTCCTTCAGTACCGACGCCAACGGCATGGCGATCAAGGTGACGTCCAGATCCTGCATTTTCTGGTGCTTCTTTTCAGAAATACTCAGCTTTTATTCTGAATTACTGATGCAGTGTCATTGTTCTTTCATTCAGAATGCCTGCCAGACTCTGTACCAGCGTCTGGAGCCAATCAGGCAGAAAAACCCTGAAGGATCATGGGAGAGTTGGGTACGATTTGATCAGGAAAACCTCAATTATCTGGGATTCTTTTTGGGGGGGAAACTTATGGAAATATTTCTTCAATTTGCACTCAGGTCCAGGCCGCATTTATGGAGGAAATCAGTTTGTCGTCAACTGGCTTCTGCAAGTATGTGAAGCATTTCTTCAGATTATAGAGTTAATTTATCAAGAGACAGCAACGGCTTCCTGTGTGTCCTCAGAGGTCCAGACCTTTACATGGACTGGGACAAGATGGAGGGGCAGCCTTACGCTTACTTCACGTTCGGAGTGTGTTGCTGCGAGGTGGAGCTGGACTGCCTCACAGGAGACTACAGGGTCAGAACTGAACCACTTCCTCTCTCACCTCAGTGCAGCAGAGCCACACATTCAGAATTAAAGAAAGAATCGTGTTGGTTTTGTCTCGCAGACGGTGAGGACAGACATCGTGATGGACATCGGTAGAAGTGTGAACCCCTCAGTGGACATCGGACAGGTGAGGCTCAGATTTCTATGAGCACTCTTTCAATTACTTAAAAGTCAGTTTACGGCTGCAAGCTGAGCCTTTTATTAAAATGTCATTTATCTTTGTGCTCAGTTGTGAAGTAAAGGCAAACAGTTATTTAAATATGCAGAACAATATGTATAATATAGATCTTGTTGGTTTCAGTCAAGAAAAAAAAAGTCAATTGCAATTGACACATTACACCTAGAGAGAATTAGATTTATATTCATTTAAATATTTAAGACACACAGATTGAACGTCAATGGGTTTATTCCCCTTTTTCAGTTTTCTTTTGCCTTTCTCTCTCTTTTCCATTTTATTCAATAAATAATGTAAAAATTTAAGCAGTTCCCTGTTTTTTGTACGAATTATTTCAATAAAACATATTTAGAACAAAAGCTCAAATAACCAGATACATTTAATATTTTTTTTTAAACTGATGGAATACTAAAATATCATTAGAGCCATAAAATAAAGTGTTCAAAATAATAATAATTAACAATAATCTGACACAGAAAGGTTTTCTTTGCATCATTCAGTTTTTTGTCCATTCTGTTGTTTACTAATTTGTTTACTGTTAGGTTGTAATACAATAAAATGACTTGCACTGTAAATAAGGAATGTCTATGTATAAATTACGATACTTAAAAAAGGATCATTAATAAGGAATAGTGAGCCTTATGGGAAGGAGTATGCGTGACA
Source organism: Ophiodon elongatus (assembly GCA_016806645.1). Classification (NCBI taxonomy): domain Eukaryota; kingdom Metazoa; phylum Chordata; class Actinopteri; order Perciformes; family Hexagrammidae; genus Ophiodon; species Ophiodon elongatus. The sequence continues at coordinate 1,802,223 of JACSYO010001808.1, read as the reverse complement.
TAGAAGAAAGCCACATGTAACATAACAACTGGTTCCTTTTCTTCTTTTTTTGCACTTTCTTCCCTTCCTCTCTTCCCTCCATCTCTCCTCCTTCCTTCCCTGTCTCCTCCCTCCTTCCCCTCAGATTGAAGGAGCCTTCATGCAGGGTTTGGGCCTCTACACTATGGAGGAGTTGAAGTTTTCCCCCTCCGGGCTCCTGTACACTCGAGGCCCGTCTCAGTACAAGATCCCCGCGGTCTGCGACGTGCCGCTTCGCTTCAACGTGTATCTGCTGCCGGACTCCCACAACCCCCACGCCATCTACTCCTCCAAGGTCAGAGGTCATCCGTTTCCTTCATTGTTTTTGTTTCTGTCCGTCCTCGTTTGTTGACTCTTTCTCGTCTCCTCCTTCTTTTTATTTCCCCTCCTGCTGTGTTTACAACGTTTCGGATGGTTTGGCTCCGCAGGGTATCGGAGAACCGGCCGTCTTCCTCGGCAGCTCGGTGTTCTTCGCCATCAAAGACGCCGCGGCTGCAGCTCGCTCCGAGTCCGGTTTAGTCGGCCCGTTTTCCCTCGACAGCCCCGCGACACCGGAGAGGGCCTGTCTGGCTTGTGCCTCCCCGTTCGCTCGGAAGGTAAAGGTGCTGAAACTCTGGTGATCTTACGTTGTTCAACTGGATCGAGGACATTTCTATTTACTCGCCTGTTTCTTTCAAAATGTTCTTTTTTGTCAAAGTGTAAAATCCTCTAAACAGCATTTAGACGTCCATAAGACACTCAGCACCCCTCAGTAAAGCTAAACTGAAGAGCTTTTAACTTTTTGAATAACAACTATTAATCACCGAAGATAATTGAATGATTTAAGTTAAATAAGGCAAACGTAGAACAATAATATAAACTAAATAATAAAATGATCACCATTCATTTCTGTTTATTTAAGTGTTTGTTTTATTATTTTGTTCCAGATTCCAGCCAGCCAACCAGGATCTTTCCCCCCGTGGGCCTTAAACATCTAAAACTGAATCTGTTTCTTTCTATTTGATCAATCAAAAGCTCGACTGACTGTGAACTAAATGTAACTATTAATAATGTACTAATACACTTGTGCTCTACACATTTTATTGACATTTTAAACAAACAAATTATACCTTTTACTTCTTTCTTATTGCACATGTATTCTCATCACAACCTGCAGGATAAATATTTCAACAATACACTAATAAATATAATTGACTACGTTAAATAAAGCCAGTGTTTTCTTCTTTAGTCATCCAGTAGCATTACAGAACCACAAAGAACTGAAGTCCATAAGTGTTTCTAAACGTAGATTTGTCTTCTTGTGGGCCGAGGACGATCACACGTTGACAGGAGGAAGTTAGGAGATGCAAGTAAGGAGAGCGTGAAGGTTGAAAACATTTGGGAAAATTGTGGCTAGTGGTTCAACAATGACATGGATTACTGTTTGTTAAATTAATAGTTGTATGAGTTAGTAGACGGCAGTTTAAATGAGAATTGGTAATAAATAAAAACACATGGACTAAAATAAACACAGAAGAGGCTCTCTAAAGATAAAAAAGCATAAAAACTACACACAGACAACAGTAAGTTGATTCAGTTATATTTATAATCAATAAATTAAATTGCATTGTAAAGCTATTAAATCAATATTCAGTTATATAGCTGTAAAATACTAGATAATAAATACAGTTGTATCCTGTTTTTGTACTTATCCTGCTTATCCTTGCTCCAAAAAACAATTAAAGATAATAAAATATATAGATACAGTAGTACACCATAAAAAATCAAGGAATTCATAGTATATGCCATGAAAATGGAAATATAAAGGATTCAACCCACAGCCTCAAGGGTTTCTAACCAGTCTATCTCTCTGGGCTATTTGTTTTAAGGCACTGTCAATTTTTAAGCCATATGGTAATTCTTTCCAGGCATATTGTACATTTTTAGGATTTTTTGAGTTTTCAAGGCATATTGAAATTTTCTTAAGGCATACTGTGGTCATTTTTAGGATTTCTTTAAATGATATATATATATACAATTACTTTTTTCAACATGCCTATGATATTTCTTTTCCCTGTTAGTTGGACTTTTTCATCATGCCATTATATGATTTTTTAGATTACTACTTTTTACTGGCGCAGTGTTATCTATGGACTGTTTTACAGTTGTTGTTATTTACACAGCTGTTTATTTTATGTTTGTATTTGTTCTGGCTTAACATATGTGTAATTTATGGTTGTACACCTTGGTAAAAATAACTGAACCTCACAAGGTTTGAATCCACAACCTCACGTCTTCTAAACCATGTGATATCACTTTTAGCTAGAAAAAAGTCAAACTATAACATAGTAAAAGTAAGATTAATTCGTAGGATAGCATGTTGAAAAAAGATCAGATAGCTGCTGGGTGATAGAAATGTTTCATGATTGTCAGAGTAGATGGGGTAGGGTGATAGAAGAAAGGTTAAGAGTCATGGGGTTGAGGGTTTGAATCTCATGAAGCTCATCTTTTGATGTCTAACACGCAAAGACACAGAAACAGATATCAAGGGGTGTGGGGTGGAATAGCTCAGATTGGTGGGTGATGGGCTGGAAGCCTGAGGATTGTGAGTTTGAATCTTGTAAGTGTAACAAGCTCTGAGGTGAAGAGGAAGTAAGCTAAGTCTCCAGAGATGTAAGATACTTTTGAGAGAAAAAGAAGTAAAGTGAGTAACTAACTTAACTAACTTAAGTCTCTCGTGCAAGTGAACATGATGAATACTGTTAATGATGTCACACTTTATGATTATTTCCCACTTTGTTATCGTCAGTAGTTTGAAGAGAGCAATGCCGCTGATCAACAGTCACATGATCGATAACTGACAGATTGACGTGTGAACCAACCAGCGGCTGAAGCGCTGTCCACGTGACACTACTTAGCTCAGGTGGACTAACTGACCCGGTGACGTTTCCAAGATGGCCGACAACGACCTGAGCGGTTACTGCTTCGTGGAGACGAGACCAGAGGAGAAGGGAGGCTGGCAGCTAACGTTACTTGTGAGTTATGACGGCAACCAGGGGATGAACGGACAAAACAACAACGTACAGTCGGTAGTTTGGCTGTTTGGGGAGAATAAACAAACTTCCTCGTGGTAAATATGTTTCCATTTGTTTGCCAGTGAAAAGGCTGGCATGCTACATTAGTAGCGTGCTACATTAGTAGCATGCTCGCTGGCTGTGTAACGTTTCTAGAGTGTATGCGTTGAGGTTCACGTGCTTTTTACTAAATATTTCACAAATCTGACAATTAATTTAGATCCATCCGTAAATAAATTCATTTCCTTGTGTTGAACACTAGGGGGCGTTCTCCATAAATTATATGGAATAATAGACTGGCGCAGGTATGACGTCATTTTGTAGGCCAGCTAAGGGGACTTAAAAGAGGAGATCTAAACTTAATCATGGGGATACACATGCAGGCTCTCCAGCTGGCTACGATCATGAAACATGACCAGGATTGATCGGCCATCTACCATGACACCATCACAATACCTGAAGCTGACTGAGCCCATTTTTCCTTTGTCTTCTTTTTTGTTTCCTAGAGAGAAGACACAAGGTGTCGGGCAGCAGACTGGATGGAGACGAGGACATCGAGGTGAGGACAGGTGGACCTGAAAAACAAACTACCGTCTGTAAACAGCTGTAAACTACAACAGTCAAAAGACAGGATTTTTATATATATGAAGGATTGTGTGTCTGTAATGTGTATTGTTGTGTCTCCATCCTCCAGAAGATGCTGGAGGAGCAGCTGGAGAAGCACAGGGAGGCTCATCAGAAGCTGCTCAGCCGCCTCCGAGACAAAGTCCAACACAAGCTGAGGACGCTGGACCGAGTCAGAGTAAGGAGACACCAGCAAAGCTAAATCTTTGCCTTTAAAATGGCAGAATGTGATGTCATAAAAAAAGTCATCGTGGAGTCTGTCATGACAATGGCATGATGAAGTATTGCATACAAAAATCAAAGATAGTCTAATAAAAGAGGTCATAAAAAGGTCATGGTATAGTACGGCATAAAAAAATGGGATACTGTTGTATATCAGAAAAATTCATCATTAAGTGTCATATGTTATAAATAACATTTAAAAATATTGGGATAAAAAAACACCAGGCAAATTGTGACGACATGATCAGACTATCAATGTATGACCCAATATACCGACCTGTGTTTTGTGCACAAGCTTTTGATCCATCGTGCATGAAATCTAATGCAAAGAGTCTGTTTGAATCCAGCGTCTGTCACTGAAGCAGGAGACACTTTATATATTTTATAAATGTCTCTAAATGTCTCTGTTTCTTCTCCAGACTGCTGAGTGAACAAAGACACTTGAAGAGCCTGGAGGAGACGACAACAGGAGCACATGGAACAAACATTTGGTAACTATCAACTCCATTATTCTCAGTAGTTGTAGGAGTTGTTCAAGTGCTCTCGGACAAATTACAAGTATTGTTGTAGTTCTTGTTAGTGGTGTCAGAGTAGTCCTTAAAAGAAAAGCCATAAAAATGTTCTACGGTAGTATGTTATGAAAGAAATTCAAAATATAGTCAGAACAAATGTCAATAAACATGTCATTCTATAGCATAAAATAACAACTTTCAGAAATAAATCATATAGTATGTCATAAAAAGTTTTACAAAATCTTACTAAATCACAATATGTCATGAAAGATAAGTATAGAATGTCATAGTATATGTCATGATATATTTCAGAAAAAAGTAAAAGCAGAAATAGTCTCAGAAAAATATTTAATATTATGTCATAAAAATAAATTTAAAAGTAATGGTAAAGTATTTCATTAAGAATCACAAAATGGAATAGTAGTTTATTTATTTTCAGAAAAAAAGTTATATTATAGCATGTCAGAAATATGTGATAAAAAGCCATAGTATGTAATAAAACAAATCATAGTAGCAAACTTGCAGTATAGTATAGGCATAAAAACTCTCAATTGAATGTCATAGTATTGTGTCTAATAAATACCTCATTGTGTAGTATAACATAGATGGTTCATTCAAAATTTCACAAGTATTTAATAAAATCAGAATATAGTTTGTCATAAAAATGTACTGTTATAGTTTTCATTTAGTCATCAAAACTTTGAGAATCTTTGTTGTATTTGTTGGTAGTAGTAATATGTAGTAGTAATCATAATACATGTATGTGATGTAAATTCTAACGTTGTCTGTCTCTTTTCTCCCCAAAGCAGAGTTTCCAGACCAGAGGACGACGGACTTTCTTCTCTTCTCGTCTGTGTGTATTCTGAGATCTAAAATAAGAGGCAGGGCGATTTGTTTTTTTTTATCTGATTTTATTCTGCATTTTAAATAAATAACTTGGCTCCATAACCCTCTGTGTTTATTTCTCTGGAAACCCGGGAGGAGACACACGTCTCAGACCCCCTTCGGTACAGGACGATGATGTCCTCACTACGGTGAGGAGCGAACCCGGGCCTGACGCCATGCAAACCGGGAACTTCATAACCACGCCACCATGTCACACACACTCTGCAATGTTCTCTTTGTGTATTTCACTTCTTCATTTGGGTGTTAGACCTCAAAAGTCACTGAGCCACATAAGAATTGATCCCATGACCTCCCGTCTCCTAAGCAGTCATCTATCACATCAAGCTATCTGCTCTGACGCTCGAGTCTGTTTATTTGCATATTTGTCTTCTTCATTTTGTCTGTTTGATCTTAAAATGTACTGCACCGTACGGGGATCGAACCCATAACGTCTAGTCTCCCAACCAGACGTCTATCGTCTTGAGCTATCTGATTTGTTTAAGAGGAAGAGATTGTTCTGCACATTTCAGATATAAAACTAAACAACCCGTTGTCAACCATCGATCTTCACTTTAGTTGTTCGTGTTTCAGATCTGTCATCTTTAACCAATATTATTTTCTTAGCCACGATTGACTCCTCCACTTGATCTGAAACATTAGACTAATGTTTCTACCACAGTAGCTCAAACAGCTCTCAGCTATAGGCCAGAGGATCATAAGACCTGGGTCTACGTGTCCAATGAGATGCAGTGACCTTTTAAAGTGCAAAAGCTCTGCCACACAGTACACTATCCTTTCTGATCGGACTTTTTGATTTACTTTTTTTTACAATAACCTCAGGGTTTCTAAGCAGTCTTACATCTCAATGAGCTACTTGTTCTGAGACGCATGGCTCTTGTTTGGTAGAGCTTGTGACTTCTTCTACTTTATGAATGTACTTAAAGTTTGAGGTGGTTCTCTGTTCCAACATAGCCTTCTTCTATCAATCGCTGACGATTACGATAACTATCATTACTATCATTTTTGCTCAAAATGAACCCGCCCTGAGCTGTGTGTTGATACACAACACTTGTTTCTTTGTGTATTTGACTTCTTCTTTGGATGTTGGACAACAAAAAACTCCCTGTACTTCATAAGAATCGGACGCACAACCTCTGGACTCCCAACTAGTCTTCTATCCCCCTCGTATCTAATCTGACATTTCATCAGTGGTTTGGTCCTTGCTGACAGTTCCAGATCCTGAGCTATTTCAGATTTTTTTAATTTATTTATTTATTTATTTATTTATTTTTTTGCAAAGCATGAGCGCCTTTGGGTGCTGCTTCCTGTCAGACAGGAAGTCTGTGATCCACCTGCAGGTGGAGTCATGCACGTGCAGCTGGGAGAGCTCGTCGTTGTCGGCCATCTTGGAAACGTCATCGGGTCAGTTAGTCCACCTGAGCTAAGTAGTGTCACGTGGACAGCGCTTCAGCCGCTGGTTGGTTCACACGTCAATCTGTCAGTTATCGATCATGTGACTGTTGATCAGAGGCATTGCTGCCACAGACCATCAACATTATCCTCTTTAATGCATATTACCATTGATCCACAAAGAGAAGAATGCCATTCATGTTATTATAATATGTATTGTATATGTTTATCTTTCTGTTTGTTGGTTTCTTATTATTGTATTTACCACATTAAATTATACTCGTGACATCTGCTTTCATACGTCTTATTTTTGTTACAACGTGGTCTGTTTAGTTTGTCACCGGTTTGTTTAATAAAAAGTAAAATAACAGCGTGAATACTTTACTTTTTTCACACTACCACTTATTGTTAAGAATAATATTGAATGTTACTTTTTTGTATTCATGTGATTTAACTTACTCAACATTATGATCACCATGTATTTATCTCTCCTGTTTTAGACACCTGTATACCTCTGAATGATACTCAAAATACCCCAAAAATAAATAAATCTCATGAAGCTCTAGTTTTTCTTTCTCCTCCTCCTCTTTGAGACACAGCTTCTTTGTATTTTTTGCTCACCGTCATCGTTCAGACAGTAAATCTGCATATCTCCCTCTTCTTCCTTTTTTAACAGTACAGTCACTTTACGCTCAAGTAGCCCAAGGAAAGACAATACCCACCCTCTCTTCAATTATTTATTCCCACATCACTCCTAAAAGATGACAAATGCTAATTCTGGTCCATTCCCCAGCTGGGCATGCAAGTGCTCATTAGTTTTAAAGAAGGTTAATCCATTTAGGTTTTGCATATTGATATGCCAATTATGTCTAATCGTGGAATAGGCATCCGTCAAGGTAATAGTGCATAAACACATGCAAGAACATTAGAGAGAAGTCGACGTTATAATAAAGTAGGTGTTAATTGGTGAAGGAGGACTGGCGGCTAACTCATGTGTGTAATGTACAGCCGGGTGAGGAGGGAGGAAACGGGGGTCTCATCACATTTCTCTGCCCCAAAATCGTGTGATTTGCAAACCCCATGCTGCGAGCTCTCTGGGTGTCGCACCCCAACGCTCGACTGGAGAGCAGGGTCACGGTGGGGGGGGGGGTAGGACCAGAACAAATGCAATGTGGGGGGGGCCGTCTTCCCCTAACTGCTCCAGGCCTGGTGATTCTGTCCTGGTGACCTTTGACCTGAGAGCTTCAGGTGCTTTAACAATCCTCCTAAAGTAAAAGTACATAAGTACTATTAAAGTTACAGTGAGGAACTGTTAACTGACCTCCATCAGAGAGAAGATTGTCTCTATAGTTATTCTTAAAGCTCCTCTTCGGTCATTGTGCTGAAACCAGATGACATCATGCAGGTTCACCAGAAACTCCTTCAGCTCAGACTTCTTTACTTCACTTTAATTGGTGTAAACAATTTCATTTCCACAGATGCATCCTAACAAAGACGTATATGGTGAAGATAACGAGGCTTGCATGATTCAAGTAAGTAAAATAGCAGATACAAAAAAAAGCATCCACTGTTCTCCAGGTTTGGTAAGTTTTCCCTGCAGCAGAGTCTGCAGCGGTCCGTGGGTTAGACGTGAGAGTGAAGCAGCCCTCAACACAACCTGCCTGTTGGTGCTCTCCCATCACAATAACACTCTAAAAGCTCTTCCATCCTCACAGCGACGCCCCTCCTCTCCAGCTCCTGGAAGAAGTTTTTCTTCGAGGGTTGAATGAAAATTAGTTTGCTTTTTAATGTCAATAAACCATATAAAACCTATTTAATTTATTTGAAAGAAATGCATTGTTAGAAAGATGACATGTTGACATTTCACAGGATTTTAAATAAGTAATGCATGAAGAATGTATCATATTTCTAAACCATTTTCTCTGCTGTGAACTCATTCAATCTGGCATTAATGAAGGCAGTGCAGTACCTCCAGACTGGCCTGCAGGGGGCAGACCAGCAGGATGGGCTGGTTTGACAGTCTGAAGCCGTTCACTCCAGGCTGCAGCTCCAACTCTGAGATCACACAAAGAAAAAGACACCGTCACAGTTTGTGTTTGAGGCATTTAACAACAGACACATGTGGAGATGCGTGCGTCTTTTAACCCTCAATATTCAGAGTACAGTGCCAAGGATGAATTATAGATGTAATATCCAATGAGACCACAAGATGGCAGAAAAATACAACGTTTAAATCACATCAGAGGCTTCAGAAAGGTGAAGTTTATTAAGCATCATTCATACAAAAAAATTATTATCTTCTTTACTGTTTGTCATCTGGAACCAAGTTTTCAGATCTTGTCACCACCATCCCAAAACCTGCAGGAGACAGAAGTAGGAAATTATGTGAAAATCATATTTGTATATTTAGAGATTAAAGGGTAGGTTCACAGTTTGTCAAATCTGTTTTAAAACAGTAGTACACTGAAAGAGCTCTGGTCATATTTGTTCAAATAAGATTAATTGAATTCACTGCTAATGTAAGTGATGGGAGAACAAAATCAGAACAGAATCAGTTAGTTAATGAGATTTCAGCTGTCTGAGTTTGAAAAATCAAGTGATTATGGGATATTTGTATTATTTATGTGTCAAACAAATACCAGAATCATTAGATAGATAAAATAAACAAAAATATTTACAAAAACTGAACCAAATACATTTGTTCATTAATTACATTTATGTCATTTCTTTAGGATGTTGTATGAACTCCCATGTTTACTTTTTTAAAAGACGCCAAAGCAGCTCACATACAATGCACTAACTGATATTTATATTATTTTGTGCGGGATTCCTCAAATCCAATAAGCAGCAAATACGCAACTAGTGTTTGGGGTCATGACTTTATTTTGAGGGAGTTCCTCAAGGAACGTACTTAGGTCCCTTTAAATACTTAAAGAATACAGAGAAAATATGTCAGTCATTGTGTGAATGCAGGAGGTTTTGCAGAGTTCCCTTTGAGTGAAAACACAGGCTGCTGGGCCTCACTTACACCTCCATACTGTAGGTCAGAGTACTGTATGACCTCTAAACCTTCAGCGTTTGCTTTTCTCACTCTGTCAAGTTTGATTATGAGACATTTCCCAAACAGTGAGGTGTCGCTGATGTGATGTCCGGTTGCTGTGAGGAGAAAAAGATCTGTTTTCCTCCAATATGGGTAATTAGAAACTCATCACCACTGTAACTGGCTCCGATTGGCTTTCCTCACTAAATTAAGTTCTTCTAGTCAATATTAATGAATAAATGAATATATGTAATCTCAATCTATTTTCAAAGCATTTGTAAAAATAGTATTGTGTATCTTACACAGACTATTTCTATTATTTCAGGTTGATGCAGTGTCAATGGGAGGAAGAGATGTAGAAAGAGGAAGAAGAAGATAGAGTACAATAAAACTCGGCACTGTTAGACGAGTCACTTCCTGTTTACAGCAAAGCAGCTGATTGTGCTTTACAGTGCTCTACTATAAATAGTTTACAGTATGATACGTTAAATATGTTCTGGAGCATGATCATGTAATTGTTTTAGATAGTTTACTATAAAAAAGTAATACAAGTTTTGGTTTTGCTTGGAGGCCATGGTTCACAGACAAAGATTTGTGTTTTACAGTAAAATACTGTAAATACGTTCTGGAGTACAATATTGTAATTTTGTTTTACGGTACAATACTTTTAATATGTTCTCGAGTGATACTGTAATTGTGGTTTATGATATGATACTGTAATTATTTTTTGGAGTACAATACTGTACTTGTGTTTTATACTATGATTATACATGAATAAATCCATAAAAACTATTTCAAATTTACAAATAAACTATTTACATTCTTTTAGAAAATATTATATGCAGTCATTTTTTATGCAATTCCTTAAAAATGAAATGAAATATAACGGTTTTCTTTTATTGCGTGTGCTGCATTGGACCTTTCCTGCTTCATGTAGCAGAATGTTGCTGATAAATCGCCTCAGACACGACCTTCAGGAAAGCTTAAGCAGAAGTGCCCTAAAGGTCAAGCTGATTGACCTTTGACCCCATTCAACCCGCGCTCTAAGTTTATCAATGCATTGTAGAAATTTCTGTTTTCCACAAGAGCTGCAAATTAGCTTGCTGTAACTTTTCTAAGACAAACTGACCAACAAAGTAACCAGTAAATGTGTTTCGAGCCCAACTGCACTCTTCAGGGCGTCAACAAGGCACATATTTGAGCCACTTTCCACCTCGACATGTGAAGAAAACATATCTAGATTTCGTGTGTGGTTAGGAAGAAAAAGCTGAGCATGCAGACGTGTTAGAAATGACTCATGCTTTTAAGGGTGCAGAAGCAATGTGGCTGCAAGATGTTTGTGTTGCATTGTAGCCGCCGACATGCGTCTTGTATGTTCCCCTCTGGTTTTTTCTCACAGTAAAGGAGGATGTGTGACATCTGGAAGCGCTCAGGAGGCAGGACTGAAACGTACCCCCCACCCTTGTTGTTTCTCAGGGCACAAACATCAAAGGAAGCAGCAGATAATGTTAAGACGCTTCAGCGAGGAGTCGCCGCCACTGCAGTCTCAGACGCAGGGAGCTTTTCAGGAGGCTCTCGGGAGACTAATGGATGATATTCTGAATACTTCTGAACACATGCGGGACAAGTTTGAGAGTTAGGACACATGTTGGTGCAGGAGCAGCAGGGAGGAGGACAGGGACGCGTATAAAGGAGAGCAGTTTTAGGTTATGTGTCCTGTAGGGTTGGACAATACATATCAGGAGATAAGTCACCCAAAGAACCCAGAAATTATTTTATTGTTTCTCGGTGTAGGTTTATTTACGCAATCATGCAACTTGCTTTTTAAGGTATTTCAAACACTGAAAAGCTGCCAATCCCATCAGGTCATTTTATTGAATTTACTTTTGTGTATGAAGATTTTTATCTTCATATAAAAAGACATATTTGTGGATGAATGAATTTGGGAATCAAAAGGCCACCAGGATAGCTCCAACCCTTCACTCTTAAAACATCCGAAGCTGTTTGAATCCCAACACGCTGCGTCTGCTTGAGGAAACTTGTCCCCCGACTGTTGCATGTCGCAACGGTGCAGACACGTCATGTCTCAGGTCCAAGTGTGAAAACTGAAGCTCTGAGACTTTCTCACAGTATTCAAGTGAAGTCGAAATGAAAAGGCGAGCGCAGAACACCTGCTGCTCCTCGCAGGTCTTTTATTTCGCGGAACGCTGTGTATTTTTGTCTCTTTAGCCTCCAGCACCTGATATTTACTTTACACTCCCCTCGAGTGTTTTCAGTCACATGAAGAGGTCATGAACTCTGTGGCTGGTGTTTTAGGATGAGAGAGAGGAGGACAGCAGCACACTAAAGTGTTGGACAGATTATAGACAGAACGTGAAACAATGGGCCCCTGGGCAGAATATAAAGGCCCCCAGCCCCCTAACAAGAGCCACGGATACAAAGAGACACATTTTTGCTCTTTATGCATCTCTCTTTGTTGTTTTGTGTCTTTTTTTTGTCATTCTGTGTCTCTTTATAGTTGTCTTGCATCTCTTTTTGGTCCTTTTGCATCTCTTTGTAGTCATTCTTTGTCTCTTTATAGTTGTTTTGCATCTGGTTTTGGTCATTCTGTTCGTTTAATAATTCCTACTGCATAACTATGTAAATGGAAGCATAAGATAGAGAAGTACGATGATAAAATACTTTAAATGTACCCCCTCCCACACACACTTGTTTTTTTGTATTTTAAATGAAGCCTGTCATACACATGCCCCATACTGTTAATAATTAATTTCATATGCATCATTGTATCCTTCTCCAAATTAAAGCCTTACGGTGCACTAACTTCCTTTACAGCTGCTGACATGTTGGGAGTGTATACAAGTACACTGAGTACTAACAGCTGCAGAATACTGCGTGTATATACAGTGTAGTTATATGTGCAAATATCTAAAGTTAACTTTTTTTGTTTTTTACACCAAATCCATGTTCGTCCTTTTGGTGATTTGCAGGAAATGCAGAAACTCTTCAGCATGAGTCAGACATTTGGCTGCAGGAGCTCGGGTTGTTGTCGAGATGCCGACATGTGGCAGCAGCACGTGCGTCTCTGATTAATTTCATCTGACGTTTCCACTTTCACGCGCGGATCTGTGCCTCGTGGATCCAAACAGTTCAGAATGGTTTATAAACCGAGGAGGAGAGTTCAGCTTTGATCGGGACAGAAGAAATGGAGCATTTGTTGATGTGTTTGCACGTGATGTTGATGGAGAGTCTGGGCTCACGGAGGACCCACCTATAGGAGCAGACTCCTGCGGTTTAGTGCCTCCTCCCGCCTCTTTCTTTGCTCATCTTGCGCCGTCTGCACGGGGAAGCCGCAGTTCTCCGGTGAGCGCAGCGCACATTGAAACCTTGTTTCCCTGTAATCATCAAACAGGAGAGGGTTGGGGGGATAAGTACAGTTTGCGCCACTTTCCCACGGTTTCTGCAAACTCTCAATGGGACCTGAAGACTGAAGCCAGCCCGCTACATCTCCTAAACCCGGACCCGCAGCCATGGACAGTTGCGCATTTGGCTCGGAGCGCCTGCGGTTCTCTGGATATTTACGCATCGCGTTGCTGTGGGTCGTGCAATCAGGAGCGTTCGCGCAACACGGTGAGTGGAAAGTAAACTTTTCTGGCTCAAGTTATGGCTTAAAACCATACAAAACTACTTTTCATCTTCATGATCAGGGACATAAAATAGATGGAGATGTCTAACGCAACCCGGAGTCTGTCTCGTCATTTCTTAAATACAAAGCAGAAGAAAAGAACCTTTTACCTGTTAGAAGCAGCAGGTTCTGCAGAGCTGCATGACTCCGCCTGTGAGGCTGCATTCCTGTCACTCAGCAGGTCCAGAGGTTAGATGGACCTTCAGAGACAGAAGAGATGAAAGCAAGTCACGCAGAGGACAAAGGTAACACTGAGAAAAACAAAAGGTGCTTCAGCTCAAAGGAACTCAATGTCTGAGAACATCTTTAATGTAAACGTTCCTTAACTCAAGCAGCATTATCTGACCAGTAGTTGTTGTGCTCATGACCAGGGAAGCTTTTGGATAATAAATAAATAATAAATATTATTCACCACACTGAACTCGATTAATCAGGAATTACTGAAGAAAGAGTGCAGTAAAAACATGAAGTAAGTTTCTCATAAACATGCAGCATGTCATCTCTCCTTACACAACATAATCCAGTAAACCCATCTCCCATCATGCCTTTCTCTCGCTGATATCATTTGTTTGACTAGAACATGAAGCTGCTGTCTCTGTCAGTCAAACATGCCACCCTGTCTTCCATCTTGCTCATGTCTGTGTCTCCGGGGCGTCCGAGGACACATCAAAGCCCTGCGGTTGTAAACTCGGAGGCAGGCCATCGTAAAAGGAACCTCCGTGTGTCCTCGCAGAGCCTCGCTGCAAGAATACCAGACATTTGTGTTCCAAAACAAAGTCTGCTGCAACGCCTGAAACTCCAGGGGACTCATTTTTAACGAATGGATTGTATATTTTATTACTTTAAAACAATGAAGTTTATGAAAACCAATTAAACAAACAGAAACCGCATCATAGGAATCACCATTCAGTCGCATAGCTTAAATAAACTGCATCAATAAAGTCACCCTATGAGCCACCATCATCACACCTGAGCCTCTGTAGGAGAGCACAAGGCACGGCTCCGGCTCCGGGAACGCCTCAGAACCTTTCCATGTGGAACAAATACGAATAAACTCATGCACGCTAACTCAAAAGTCTGCTTTTCAGGAATAATGTGTCAGCATGACGGTTTACGAGTGTGATGCCGAGAGTCTAAATTGATAACACGGACAGAATTGGATTATTTTACACACAAAAAATCTTAAATAAATGAGCAAATATTCAGTACTTTACATTTGTCAAGTGTTTAATTCAGACAAAAGAAAATAAAACCATGTGGTTGTTTCATATTTGACTGTTTATTTGTAGAACTACCAGAAAACATGGGGATATACGTCGTGCAGGTTTTCCACCTCGTCAAGAACACAAAGAAAGCTTCGTCAGGAGCTTCGTCCCAAAAACATTTTCTCATCAGGCTTTAAAAGAAGAATCCTGCAAACCCTCCTGACTGCAAGTGTGTCAAGTGTTTCCTAAGCGCTGTGATGATCAGTGGTAATGAGTCGGGCTCACTGTGTCTGTTTTCGTGGGCAGTGACAGGCTGTCTGGGGGGGAAAGACCCGTGGCCTCAGTTGTGTTAACGCCACGCTCTTTCAAATTAATCTTATTTCCTGAGAGCCTGCAAAAGTCCCTGCACATCTGGGCTGCTGAGGGCCTCCCTCCCAGTGGGACCCCTCCCCCCCCCTGCAGGGGCCGCTTCATTAGCTCACCACCCCCCCTTCGGCTCTGTAAACTCATTAAGCCTCCAATTGGACCAGTTTAGCCAGATTGTCCTCCTGCCTGAAAACCCTGGATGTTTGGACAAGCTGTGAGCTGGAGTCTCATCAGAGGGGCTTCCAGACGAGGTGGACACGCAGACATGCGGCCATGTAAACAAGAGCATTTGCTTTCAAGGGGCCCGTCAACATGAAGACCAGCCTGTAGGACCTTGTTTGGGTTTGGGATCACCAGCAGTAACTCTGTCCGGTCCATTCACGGCGTAGACGGTCTCAAAACACCCTAAATACCCCGACTGTTTGTTTTCCCCTCTGTTGACGACTTTGACCCATTTCACTTGACAGATGTGGAGCTTTTGAGTGTGCTAGTGTGGAAAACTACATGTCCTGCTCAAATAAATCCCCCCGGTTGTTTCAGCCTGCAGCTGCAGGCGGCGTTCAGAGGCCAGTCATGCGCCATTGGCTTGATGGTCCTTTCCCGGGGCGAGTTTAGAGAGGCGAGAGGCTCACAGGAATGTCTGTTATTCTTAGCAATTTAGATGACCTCCGGGGGTGAAATGATCCTTCCTGCTCATCTCCTCAATGCCAACTGACACTTTTAAGGAGCAAATGTGCGACCACTTCTTGGCACGTCCTTTGATTAGGCAGTTCCTCGGGAAAACACAGGTATATATAGACATATTCTTGAAGGAACGCAAAATGTAGCTTGTTAAAATATGCTCAATTACAACCTTTATACGGGCCTGTAAACAGTGTTTGTTCCGGTCACTCAAGAACACAGCTGTGCTTGACCTTATGCCGAAGGTTAAAGACGATCTGTTGGGGAGTTTTGCGTCTTTTTGGAGACGTCTTGCGTCTCCATTTGGTCGTAATCTGTCTCTTTGGAGACGTCTTCTCTCCCGTTATGCGTCTCCTCGTAGATGTCTTGCGTCTCTTTGAGGTCGTTTTCTGTCTCTTTGTAGACGTGTTCAGTGTTTTCGTGGTTGTATTCTCTCTCCTTTTGGTACTTTTGCGTCTCTGTTGACGTTTTGCGTCTCTTCGTGGTTGCATTTTGCTCTTTGACTTTTATTTTGAGTGCAACCCTGTCTTTTTTTATTGTTATTATTATTATTATGAGTTAGCAGGATCGAGCAGCTGAGTGGTTTTGTCTTCAAAAGGATCCCTTTTGAAGGTTCTGGAAAGTGGACCATAATAAATTTGTCAAACTACTAATCCCAAGGCCAAGAATAAACGCCCACACCCTTTATATGAAGCCTCTTGCCAACAGTGTACTGAGAGAGAGGAAACTCAATCAGGCCAAGGACAATCACACTTTACTTTCCCGCGACGACATGAGTTGGTTCTGTTTCGTCTATCTTTATCACGTCTGTCCTCTCAGACCGTCCAGCACACAAACAGCTGAGTCAAAGAGAAGACACGACTCCGGGGGAAACCTCCTGAGATTCTCCACTTTTCGTTTCCTCCTCATTAAACTGACGCTTTTTAACTTAAACACACATAACATCTGCTTATGCAGCGTGTAACTTCCACCTTCCTTGTTCCCCACATCTCAGCTCCGGAGTGTTACCCGGGAGGTCATCGGACTTTGCGTAATCCCTATCGCAGCGTCGACTTCGACTCCACGGAGATCCAGGACACGGCCATCCAGGACCTGATCTGTGACCACTCGCTGTCGCCGGGCTGGTACAGATTCAGGATCAACAACAAGCCGGCGGAGATGCCGACCACCTGCGTTGAGGTGAGACGCCAAAAAATCTCCCTCTTGTCTCAGTAAATAAAACCACCTGCCTGCACAAACATCACCCAGCGGGTCGGTTTAATAAGCAGCTTCAGCTCAGGTGGAGAGTTTAATGACCCCCTCGCTGCAGGTAATGACTGTTTCTGTTGACGCGCCGTCCTCCTGCAGATGAACCGCTGTGGTACACAAGCTCCGGTGTGGCTCTCTCTGAAGGACGCCCCCCTGCCGCGGCCCGGCGAGGTCCGCCAGCTCTCCGCCTGCGCCACCTGGCAGTTCTTCCACGGCAGCACCAAGGACTGCTGCCTCTTCCGCATCCCCATCACGGTGCGGAACTGCGGGGAGTTCCTGCTCTACCGACTGCAGCCCACCCAGGGGTGCATGGGGTACTGCGCTAAAGGTGAGCATGCTGAGAGGTCCACGCTGCAGCGGGGCCTTAACGTGGTTTCAGTGCTTTGTGCTCGTGGGAACCACTTCCTGAAGTTTTAGGTTTGAGGCCCATACCTAGATTTATAATTGAGATTTTTAAAAAGCTGATGACGATACACCAACCAATGTTTGTGCACATTGATAATGAGAATAAATCTGATGTTTCAGTTACTCCAGATTTTGGACCCAGACTCTGCCCGCCAGGTGAAGTAGAAGTCAACGGCCGATGTAAAGGTGAGACTTACCTTTAACTTACTGTATGGAGAATTTTAGATTTCATTTATTGGAGAGTTGTACCGTTAAGTTAATAATAAATAAAGTTAATAATGCCACATTTATTTTAAATCAAAGCACATTTTTAAATAAAAATGCAATTATTTATTTCCTAATAATCCAAATTGTGTTTTTTGCAAATACCTTCTTTAGATGACAATAACAAAGAACAACATTTAGAATTTTTGGAGATTTAGATGCAAAATCAGAAACAAATGGTCTAATTAAGTGAGAAGAAGAGTTTTTCACCATGTAAAATGCCTTTTAAGTGCCTTTTTTTAAAGCGCTATAATAAAATGTATTAAGTGAAATCCTCATCAGGGTTGTTTGGGGTCACTGCTGTCTGTGTCTTCAGCGGCCGTCCCGTCCTTGCCGTCCCGGCCCGTCATCACCCCGGAGCTCATCGGCCACAGCGTCCACCTGAGGTGCTCCTTCATCCCGCCGCCGTGGAGCCAGCCGCTGGGCTTCCAGGTCGTCTGGGCCAGACACATCGGCCACAGCATGAAGGCGGAGATCAGGCAGGAATCCACAGCGGAGCCCTTCTCTCTGATGGAGATGGATGGCGTCCACTTCAGGCTCGGAGAAACGGTAATTCCTGCCAGACCCTGCTGAGAGTTTATCGGGGGGTGTGAGGGTTTGACCCCCTGCAAGTGGGGGAACGTAAGCCGCGGATCATGCGGACCTCTTTCTGCCCGGGTTCAGCCTTAAAAAGCAAAGGCAGAGAGGCAACGTGTGTCATATCCAGTTAAAAGGAAAGAGGGTGAGGAAGTTAAATCAGTTGCAGGTTGGGAAAGCCTCGCTTCACCTGCTTCCCATTTACACAGAGTTCTGGGGTTAGTTATGTGAACACGGACAAATGCACACATACACAATAGAGCTGTTTCTTTACACCATTCTCTTTAACAATTTGCACAGCAGAGTTAGCCGTTCATCTGCGTTCGTTTTTGCCATTTACTTTTAAACTTACGCCACAGATTTTGGAATTATAATGCAAACATGTTCAGTTCCAGTTCCCTGCCTTCAAACGGGAAGTTGGAAGATTTGGGAGCCAGATTTCTGGACAAAGCACAGAAACGGCAAAGCAGATCGCTTGCTCATAAATATTTTATTTCTTACGGTTAAAGAGTCAAAACATTGATTTATTTTCTGCATTGGGCGTAATAATGGTTCTAATTAAACGTCCGCTGCACGGCCTCAGAAGCCAGAGGCGGCCGACGGCTCTCGTTTCCTGGAGAAATGATCTCTTGGCAGGAGACATTAAGTTTTTAGATTTCCAACGTGACGCGATGTGAAAGTGAGGCGATGTCCCTCGTCCAGCTGGGGACCATTGTGCTGGATGTCCATGTTTGGGTTGTTAGCAGAGAGCTGGGCTCGCTCACGGAGCCGTTCTTTAACACATGTTGATGTCGCAGCTTAGTCGGGTCAAAGGTCATCTTCATTTTTCTTTTCAAACCACGACAGTGAGGTTAAATGTTCGTGGCGTTCGGTGGGGAAATACTTTTGATACTTTTTCACTTTATTTGAATGTTTAAATACATTTTTAGTTTTAAAAACACAACCAGACTTGATTTTTAATTTAATCCTGATGAGGGGATTAAAACTCAACTTTAACTTTTATTTTATATGTTTTATGGATTAACAGTGATGTCTTTCTTGCAGTTCTCCTGCAGCGTGTCGAGTTTCAGAGCCAACTCCAGCCACACCAGATCTGCTCCAAAAGAAAGTGAGGGTTTCTA
The DNA here is from genome assembly GCA_016806645.1 of Ophiodon elongatus. Lineage (NCBI taxonomy): Eukaryota > Metazoa > Chordata > Actinopteri > Perciformes > Hexagrammidae > Ophiodon > Ophiodon elongatus. Next base: position 1,782,908 of record JACSYO010001808.1, on the reverse strand, counting down.
CGCTGGCCTGAAGGTAAACCTCGTGTCCGATCTAAACCCACGTATTTGAGAGCCGTTGTAGAAAAAGCCAAACTCACCGAAGGCTCTTTGTTCCCTCTTTCTCTTCAGTTTTCTCCAGACTCGCTCCACATAGCAGAGAACAGCAAAGAGCACGAGGTGACCGTGCACAGCACGGTGCCCATCCCCTGCTACGGCGCCGACCACAGTCGCCAGTGTGGAGTCCCTCTGGCTCTGAGCGTCCACGACCCAGGTCAGTGTTTGAGTAAACTGCAAGTTAAACATCTTGTTCAGTTGTTTGGAGACAGAATCCTAATGTTGGCAACAGGATGAGCCTGCAGCAACCAGCAGCTGAGCAAACATGCCATTCTGTCAGCCTTAAAATCCCCAGATTCGTACAATTATTTGTAAATTCGTGACCAAAACACAAATGATAGGAAGTGAAATTATCTATTGCGACCCTAACTTCTTATTTATGGAAATAGGTCTTTTACAAAAGATGAAAGATGCAGACATCTTCACAAGCATCTTCAGCTATTTCATGCAGAAAACTCTGCACGCGTGTCTCGTGGTTCTTCATCTGTTATGCTCCGACTTGCCCCGTACATCATCACATGAAAGCCGCTCAGGAAGACATGAGAAGGTTCTGCAGGCAGCTGTGTGCCGTCCGTTAACACTAACTCACTGCTGTGTTGACACCCGCAGACGGTCTTGAGCACGAGGCCCCAAATGTGGCGCTGTCCGCCTGCCAGGTGGAGCTGCAGCCCAACGCCTGCAGCGAAGGCAGCTGTGGCCGGGCGGCGCTTTTCGTCACCGCCGTCACCGATTTCACGCGGGACGGGAATCGTCCGAGTCTGATCGAAGTGTTGCCCGGACCCAGCGCACCGCGACTCTGGAGGAGCTACGTCCCGACGTCTCTGAAAGTGAGTTCACGTGGATACCTTTCCACGTTCAAAGATCCTGCGTGGCGGGAGATTATTTAACGGTCATCTAGAATCACATTTATGGTGATTCAAAGCATTTTTATATAAAACCGCAATGCAGAAGTTCCAGGGAGTCGTGAAAATTCAATTTGGAGACATGCAATTTGTAGCAAAAGGTCCTTAGTGGCCCTTATGGTCCTGTGGTATGCAAACTGCATATTACATGGTCCTTGCAGGGGTTCCTGGACTCCTTGAGGATGCCCAAGGGGTCTTTGAGGAGGTTCCAGTGGCCCCTTTGGGATTTCAGGAATCCCAGAGGGAATTTCTTAAGAGGGCACCAAAACTAAAAGAAAACAGCAGTGTGATATAATTATCCAAGTATTACTTTGATGAGGAAGACGGCTGTAATTACAGGTCTCTCTGTCAAACTGTTTACATACACACACAGTCATACAGTGCTTTATAAAGATGGAGGGGTCAGTGGAGGGTTTAAGGCCAAAAGTGAGCCTTCTTGTTGACATCATGTTTAAAGAGCGCTGCTCTGCGTCCACACAAGCTGTAACGTTACGTAAGACATGATGTCAGCCCTGCAGACAGCATGTCTCTGAAGGGAGTTTTCCCATCTGTGTTTGGTGAAAACATCAAAGCCCAAGGTCAGCGGGTCACAGGGTGTAGCCCCCCCCCCTCACATTTGTTCTCCTAACCTCCGCCCCCAGGTCACAGTCCAGGACGTCCCTACCTCCATCTGCTACTCTCTGACTGACCCACATGTCATTACTCTGGACGGCCGGTAATTTACCTCTTAAATCAGTTATTGGCAGGCGATAAAGGCAAATTTGAGTTTGGCCTGCCAAAACATCTGCACGTCCTTCTGTGCAGGCGTTATGAAAACCACCAGACTGGCACCTTTGTCCTCTACCGGAGCCTCGTCAGGGAGTTCGAGGTCCACTCTCGCCAGTGGGACTGCGGCAGCCGCCACTACGCCGTCGCCTGCAACTGCGGCGTTGCGGCGCGAGAGGGGAACGACGTCGCCGTCTTCGACATGTGCAACGGCCAGCCGCAGGAGACCAGGCCACGGCTCACCCTGAAGAACCTGGGCGACAGGGAGGGCAGTCGAGTCAGGGTGCTGGAGTCCCACCAGGGGAAGAAGGTCACCGTAGGTATCCCAACATTTTGACACTGGTGCAGATTTGTTTGGAAAATCCTGACGCGCTATTTTGCATCCCGGGAAATGCTTGAACCACACCCTCTCAGTTGCATGATGGATTTTCACTTTTATTACATCCATCATATAAGTTTGATCAAGAATGCGCAGCTCTTTCAGCTTAAATGTTTGCTTTTTCTTGCATGACTTGATTATGTTAATGAAGCTGTTGGATGTGACTCTCCTCTCGTAGTTGATCTTTCCCTCCGGGGCCTTTGTTAGGGCCGATGTTGGCGATTGGGGGGTGAGCCTGTCCGTACGGGTGCCCAGCGTTGACTACAGCAACACACGAGGCCTCTGCGGCACCTTCGACCGCAATGGCAACAACGACTTCCTCGGCTCTGACGGGGGCTTTTACGGCCCCGATGACCTGCATCGCTTCATAGAGGGCTGGAGGTACAGATGATTGTTATAGGTTCAACTTTAGCTTATATTTGGCTGAAATGGTAGATTCTACACAGAGACGTTTCTTTCTTTCTTTCTCTTGCGTGTGGGCTAGGATTGCTCCCGGGGAGAGTTTGTTTGACAGGACACCTCCCGGAGCGATTACAGAGGTCAGGAGGCCTTTCTGTCAGTGCCAGAAAGGATACAGCACTTCTCATCACGCCGGCAGAGGGATGAGGAACTTGTACAATCCGTCCGCCCACTCCGACTGCATAACGCACGATAATGTGGATTACACATCAGTGTTTGCCTCTATGGACACAACAGTGGAATACATCGAGAGTTCAGAGAGAGAGGAAAGCATCCTGGATATGTCTGCCTTTCACGCTCATCCTCTGGAGAGGAGGCACCTTCGGTTTCACGCCGAGCACGATCAAAACGGTGATCTTGAACTGGACGGCGAGTTCAGGGAGGATCTTCTGCTTTCCACTGGCCGGCCCAGGAGACAGGCGTCATTTGAATTCCAGCCCGTCTTTACTGCTCAGAGCCTCAGCGAGGCGGATCTGGACAACTTTGCCTACTTCTTCCCTGAGGATCACCTAGCGGAAGCCCGACCGGAGGTGCAGCCTCGGTGGCCGACGCCGAGCGGCCTGACCTCGGCCAAAGCTCTCGAGGTGTGCCAGATGGCTTTAGCCAACTCCACTGTGGGTGCAGTGTGCCGGGGGCTGCTGGGACGCCGCCTGGACGAGGCAGTGGATCTCTGCATTCTGGACCTGCAGCTCAAAGACGACCTAGGCTGGGAGGAGGCCCTGCTGCCCTACCTGGAGAATGAGTGCGAGAGGGGGCTGTTGGAAAACCGGACCCAGAGAGCCTTGCAGGGGGCTGGTCCACCGGGAGCGTCCAGGGAGGTGGTGACAGCGCTGCGCTGCCCCAACTTCTGCAACGGTAACGGAGAGTGTACAGAGTGGGGCTGCCAGTGCTATCCCAGCCACAGCTTCTACGACTGCAGCCTGGCCATCAGTGAGTATCCGAGACGGTTCCTCCAATCCTTAACGGGTTTAGCAGGTTGATTATTATGAGTGATCGATCACTAATCTCTCCTCTGATAGGCCAGCCAGTAGAGCTAACAGATTTAGAGAACGGTGGACTGTGTGACATCCGCGCCTTCAACTGTCGCAGCGTTCGCGTCTTCGGCCTCGGCTTCATCGACTCTCCCGACCTCAGCTGCCATGCCAACAGACTGAAGGTGAGGAAAAGGCCAGGTCAAAGGTCTGTCTTTTTAAAAACACTTCCTCTGAATTGTGTTGATCTGCCTCCACAGTACATGAACGGCGTTTGGGTTCAAGGGGAGAAACAAAGAACCAAAGCCACCTTCCTCAGCTCCAAGGCTCTGGACTGTGCTGTTCCATCTCTGAGCAACACCGCCGTCAACACAGAAGACTTCATGATGGACGACAAACCATACGCACGCTGGGAGATTAAAGTAACGTCTCTCGTTTGTTGGCTGTTGGCTGTTGGACGTTTTGTTTTAAGCTTTTTCTTTCCGCCAGTGTCAGCTCCTCTCTCTTCTGTCGCAGGTCACCAACGATGGGTCCCAGTACAGCCAGGCCAAGGTGCTGACCATCTACGATGGCGTCTGCCAGGTCTGCGAGGCATCGCGCTCAGGACTCTGTAAGTTAAAGGTAACTCGCATAAAAAAAAAAAATGCATGCATGAACGCATTTTCTTTCTCCATCCCTCCAAATATTTACTGATTGCACTGCTAATCATCCAAATAGATTACTCACCTGAGGAACAATTGTTAAAAACTAACAAACTGTTAGTTGGCAAGTCAGCTCTTTCACCAACCTTTTTCAGGGAGGAAAGTCATCATTCACATGGCGATTCAACACGGGGAAACTTGGACTCTGACACTGTTTCCGACTCTTAGATTTAAGAGACAGATGTGATTCAGTGGGTGTTTATATGCTTACCAGAGACAGTGTGGTTTCCCTTCCTCCAAACATGCAGCAGCTGGCTCTTTAAAAGCCCAACAAAGGTGCAGAGGGTTCCTGTTGTTTATGGGAATGGACACAGGACAAAACACAACCTTGCAAACAACCTGGAGTGAACACATGCCACTGCAGATAGACACCCAGAGATCTTCCTGCCAAACTCAACTAAATTTAATTAGCTTGAGCAGAGATGTGTATCGACAGCGGATTTCCTGTTATGAACCTGGCATCTCCAGAGAGAAAACCACAAAAGGAAAACAAACGGCTCGAAAAAAAAAAATAGGTTTTAGAATTTCTGGAAGCTGCATTAACATGTCAGCATTTTAAAACATTATTGTAAATATGACAAACCTTTTGTCTGTGGTTGCCAGGAGAGGACGTGTAACATCGACGGGATGTGTTTTGCAGAGGGAGTCTCCAGTCCCAGCAGCCCTTGCCTCCTCTGCGACCCGCAATCCTCCAAATTCAGCTGGTCTGTGAATCAAGGTAAAAACAATTTATTGTGGATCTTATCTTTCCCCCCAATACATCATCTTTAATCTGCCTGGACACGGTCAACATGTCAGGCAAAAAACAGACATTGTTGTATAAAGAGTACACACAAATGGCCATAAATGTGTTGACACTTGATTCCTACTCCACAATCCTTTAATTGAAGATATTCTACAAGATTACTGTGATTTAAACCAGATGCATTTGTTTTTCTCTTGTCCATATGTTGCAAGCTTGTGGACCAATATCCAAAATTGGCCACTCAACATTTACACCTTTAAACTTTCTGTTTGGGGTCTTGGTAAATAAATACAATTATTCTGTTTATTATAATTAATTAATTATTATTTAAAGAGCAATCAAAACATAATTTGACTCAAAGATTGCTAAAAAAATAAATACAATGCCAAGCCAATTTAATTTGGAAAAAATAATACCACCACAAACACATGAGCGTGGTACTATATAAACACAAAATACTTAATTAGCTTTTTCTTCATTTCTTCCTTTGTTTGTGAAGTTTTACTGTCATGTTTATGTGAATTCTTTGCCTGTGTTGCGTAAAGATAATAATAAAAATCTTCAGCATCAGTGTTTTTTGGAGACAACATTGTTTTTTCAGGACGTGTTTGACTCGGCTTGTAGCCCACTAATGATGACTAACAGGAAGAGCAGTATTTATCTCACTGTTACCGTGGTAGCCGTCCAACTTTGGTCCCGGTTGTCTCCATTAGCAGATCAAAGGAGCGGAGGTCTGGGTTTCCCAGCATGCCCTGACCTGTCGCTTAAATCACACGGTTGATCACCACTGCTACACAGACTGACACTCAACAAACCCATCAGTTGTAATAGTGTAGTGCCTGGTCCAACAGCCAGTAATAATAATAATAATAATAATAATAATAATAATAATCCTCCCAGTGGGTTGAAATGGTTCCTCTCGAGTTGCATCCGTATCAAAACAAGTTGATTTATGTTGGACGCAAGTGGAATTATCTCACCCAGACAAGTCGACACCGTTAGTAATTCAGTAATAACAACAGTCTTATTCATCAGTTTCTTATCATTTGACCCGTCATGCTGAGCAGGTGTTTCCTGGGAAACGTCTTCCTTCTAAACAACTGTGAGGAGAGACAGTGACCTCAGTCAGTGGATGCTACATGATCTCATTGAAATGGCCGTTGAGAGGAAAGAGGAGCTGGAAACTCAGACTTAGACATGCGTGTTTAAAAAGAGCCTGGAGGAATGTGTTCAGCCAAACCCAGCTCTCTTGTAAGAGTTTATTTGAGGACAGGAACCAAAACACAAAGACTTGATAATAGATGATAGATGTTATGGTAAATAAGAAAGGAATAACGAGTGAAGAGCGAGTTGTGTTGTTGGTTAACACTCACTTAAGTCTGTTTCTCAAGATTTTCTTCTCCCGTCTTCAGTCAACGAGCCGCCGGCCTTCCACCGGCCTCAAAGCGACCTGCGGACATTTGCCGGGGAGAACTTTGTCTTCCAGTTTGCAGCATCGGACCCCGAAGGCTCGGCCCTCCTCTTCCAGCTGGAGGAGGGGCCGCAGGGGGCCGTCCTCTCCCCTGCCGGCCTCCTTATCTGGAGGGTCCCGTCGCTCCCTGAGGAGGAGGGACATCAGACTTTTCGCTTCACGCTGTCGGACGAGTGCAACGCCCAGAGCTCCTTCACTGCGGAGGTAGAGTTAGAGAAGGAGAAGGAGAGATACCACGTATTTATTTAACCTGTATTTAGCCAGGACGGTCCCCCTTTTCCAAGACAGGAGCGTAAAAGATTCACACAATAAAACGACTCAAAAAAACTTCAAAAGTCCGGTTTTTAAAAACTTGCATCATGCTGATATAATAATCTAGTTTAGAGTCTCTCTGTAGCTCACATCAGATGGAATAGTGCAGGAAGGAAACAGATGCATGGGAAATATGGTCTTTATTTCAAAGAGACATTAACGCTCCAGTACGTTTTGGTATCAGTGGGAAGCTAATGACTGTCCAGGGGCTTAGTAACACAAAGTGTCCCTGTTCGTTTTAAAACACTGGTTTTTAGATATTATCTCAATAAAAACAGGACTTACCTTTTCCCACCTGTAATGCAGATCTCCGTGGTGGCGTGTGGGTGTCAGAACGGAGGTACGTGTGTGACGGACGTCAATTTCCCTGCTGGAAGCGGGAAGCACCTGTGTGTATGTCCCGAGGGCAAGCAGGGCGACCTCTGCGACCAGCATGTGGACGAATGTGGGTCGGCCCCGTGCGCAGCCGGCGAGTGCATCCACACAGCCAGCGGGTTCAGATGCGAGTGTCCTGCGGGGTTGAAAGGTGAGATATTAATAAAAGCCTGTTTGTAGAGGATCAATCCGTTTGCGATGGCGGAAACATCTTACCGTGTGTTTGGCAGGTGTCACGTGCCTGGAAGACGTCAATGAGTGTGAAAGGAAGCCGTGTTTCCCGGGAGTCCTGTGCGTCAACAGCTTCGGCACCTATGGCTGCGGCTCGTGCCCCAAAGGCATGCTGGGAAATGGGGTAATATGCACAGGTAAGCATGAGCGTAGTGAGAATACGTTTAAGGTGTTTAAAAAGGACAGCAGCAGTTGTGTGCATAAAAAAAACAATATACTGTATCTTGTCAAAGTACCCTTGAGCAAGGCACTGAATCATGACACGTTTTAAAAAGATATTCAGTTACAGATTTGCAAAATCATGAGATCTGATGGCCAAAGAGCATAGTTTGATAGCTAGATGTGAATAAAATGAGAACTTAGAGATATTTAACTCAGTTTTACAAGATCACAGGACATTTTTCTGAATAAATTGCAAAAAACATTTAAAACTAGTGATAATCATTTTTACAAAATAAGATTTTAAAGTGCACACATACGAGACCCCTTATACGTGATGACATAGCTCGGACCCCCAAACCTGGAGCTCATCAACAAGCATAACATGAGATCAGATGCTGCGGTTCTTTCAAATGTCGCAGCCATTCGGAAACATACTAAAGGTCTTGCAAAAATAAATAAAATAAACTTTTCTATGGGATCATTTGCATGCAACTATTTCACGCTGTTGTACGATCACTTTGGATAGCAGCGTCCGCCGACTGCCCAGAACGTGACGGTGCATCTGTTCGTCGCAGGGTTAAAGTGCTTGTGTTGAATGGAAACCAGATGGCAGCCACTGCTTACTGGAGGTAATGCTTTGAAAACACTGTGGGCCGCTGTGGGAGAAACCGTACACGCTCATGCATGTGTACGGATGACGGTTAACTCATCACTAGGGTTGAAATAGTATTTATAAAGCTGCTGCTGTTCAACAAGGTGGAATATGTTCTTGCCAGATAAATGCAGAACGTGTGGAACAAACCTGCTGATGAGCAGTTCATCTCCAGTGTTTGGAGTTGTCAAGTCGAGTTCTTCAGTTATTGTTTGTCTTTTTATTGAACTTTGTAAAAGTAGACTCATGAGGACAGATCCTTGGATTTCCTCATCCCCTTTTGGTTTACTGCTTACTCACGAGTCCTCTGGACTTTGGTTTGACTAATTTGACCTCTTCAGACCTGTTCAGTTCAACGCAGAAGATTCATAACTTCATGTGTCCGGGGGCAAGAAGAGAGTTCACATCTCCATCTTGAATGTTCTGGATGCAAAGTGGATTCTTTTCTGTCGTCCCCTGTTGACATCAGGACTGCAGTCGAAAGCACACAAGTCAAGTCTAAGTTAATTGTAATTCCGAGAGATGTATCTCCACTATAGCCCTTAATCACAAACAAGTACCTCAAACTGAATACAGAAAAGAGACAGCAACAGAAACAGGAATGAAAACACAAACTGGATTCAGTGAGAACAGAAAGTCAACTCAGCTCTGAAAAAGTTTAGATGAGAAAAGTCGAGTCACAAGATGTCGGAGGAGTGGATTCAAAAGTCGCGTGATGATGTAATCTTGAACAAGAAATGTTGGCCGAGTGAACGCGGGACGAATCAGAGTTAGGTTTGTTTGACTTGCTGCTAATCAGTGTTTCCTGCTTCGCTCGGGGCTTATAAATGTGTTGATAGGCTGCGAGTGGTGCTCCTTGATATCTTTACTCAAACTCCTTCCAACGTCTGGTCTCTTGCTGAGCATCTATCTCTCTAAAAAAAATAACTTTTGACCCTTCCAGGCTACGGTATATTCTTCAATACTTCACCTCTTTTGCTGTTGGTTCGTTGCAATGTGGACGGGGAAGTAATTCTAGAGCATCAGATAAAGTGTTGATATGGAAGTTAAAAGTGGTTTTCTTCATGCAGCAGTCGTCCCCGTCTCTGCCACATCTGCTCCTCGTACAACGGCCTACAAGACACCAGATGTTCTGCTGCAACCACCCGAAATAAAGACAGACACTTTCCGGAGGACCTCCAGTGGTGGCTCCCCGCAGACGAGGGCTGAGGCGGGGAAGACCATTCCAAGGACTGATCCAGACTGGTCCCAAACTAGGACCCCCTACTGGAGACGGATTCCAGGGATGAGGCTGAACCCAGCGTTCTCTAAGGCAGAAACTAACAAGAGCATCGCAGCAGGTACACCAATCGTTTCCCAAATAAAGACTGATGCTTTGAGAAAAAGCCAAGGAATTAAACTCAACACATCCGCGACCAACACAGACACTTTGAAGAACATCTCAGGAATCAGCAACACTATTGCCAAGACATCCACTGTCGCCCAACCATCAGGAAGTGGCCGACCAGCTTCAGGTACGGCAACAACAATGTCACACAATTTAAAATGTTAAAAGGGTTGTCGTGGACTCTACTGAGCTAAGTTAACGGATACTTAGGAGGACCTACCAGGGCTTGGTTGCTGCGTCCTTGATCCAGCTCGTATAGAGCACTGACCACATTGTGTCTCTCAGGATCTGGTCCGTCTCCGGCTGTGAATGTGTCGGCTACGTGTGCCAGCAGGCCCTGCTTCCCCGGGGTTCAATGCATCAACCGCAGGCCGCCACATGTCGGCTACGTCTGCGGCCGCTGCCCGCCCGGCCTTTACGGCAACGGACGCGTCTGCATGAAGAACGCCAAGGAAGGTAAGGTCCTTCTGAACCTTTCATTTAGCAAAGAGACCTGCAGCTCCGACATCTCCATTGACATTAAAGAAGATATGAATGCAAATAAAAGAATGCATGCATATCAACATGCATCACAAAAACAAAAAAAGGATCTAGTCGTAATGTGAAATCCCTCCAAACATTGTGGGCTACTTTATTTCGTTCATGTTTCCCTGATGTTTTATGTGTTTTTCTTGGTTGGAAAGAATGTCATTTATTGCAGCAGATGAATCAGGTTCAGTGGTTGGAGACTGCCAGGATGTAATAACCACCTTTTGGTGCTTTGGTTCTTGGATCGGCTCCCGGCCGCAAAGTTTTAACGGGAGAAGTTATATTCTCACGAAGGGAGTCCCAACTACTCAGAGGACTTCCATTCCACCTGATACTCCTTTACTGTGGACCTGAAGCCTGCTGTCTTTCCTCAGCATCCAATCACCTTCCTCAGCAGCAGACGCTCGGCAAGACCATCCGATCCCCGCACGGAAGCAGCAGCAAAGTCTCTCAGCTCCACCTGCCCAACCTGCCCAGCAGGCACGGCATCAAACACCTGTCCTGGGCTGCCACCAGAGCGAACAGAGACAACGCACCACGCCAGGTCTCCACTTCAGGGAGGGGCGGCGGGACCGGGAGGAGAGAGGCGCTCACGGTCGCCTCCAGAGATGTCCCCAGAACGTCGATCGGTGCCCTCCGGGTCGCTGCGAACACCCACATCCCCCGCCACGGCACCAGCCTCAGATCCAGCACGACCATCTCCAGGGAGTTTATGGTTCCCCATGTGACGTCCTCCAAGGTGAGTTGACCGTGTTTGTGCCGTGCGTCGTCTTGATGTGTAGACGTGAGCGTCCTTCGTTCTGTGATCATCTCCCAGCAGTCTGAAGCAGCATTGACGGGTGCCACACCTTCGAAGGCAACGCAAAGCCCACCCTGGACCCCTCCGAGACCGGCCTTCCCTCTTACAGCGGCCCTCACCGCGCTGTCGTACTCGCTGTCTGAGTCAGAGTTCTCTGCAGATGGAGATGATGCCGAGCCCGGATCCGAAGAACCAGAGACATTGACGGCATTGACCTTCACAACGCCGAGCAAAATGCCGTACAGCTCCCCGCTGCAAAGAGCGACCTCCGTCCAGGCAGCGGTGAGGAGCGGCACGACAGCGGACAGACGCGTGACGACCTGCGCCGACCGGCCGTGTTTCCCCGGTGTCCCGTGTGAACCGGCCTCGGACCAGGGTTTCCACTGCGGACGGTGTCCCGTAGGATACACTGGAGATGGACGAGCCTGCAGAGGTACGGCTCCGCGTGTCTTCAACGCTCGTTTAATGACGATAAGAAAACATTCGCTTTCAGGTTCAACATCTGTCTGTTTATCCAGCTGTTTGCAGGCATACGTGTGGTCGGAACATGGAGTGTGCTGCGCCCAACACCTGCCGCTGCAAACCAGGCTACACCGGATTCGACTGTCAGACAGGTAAAACAAATAAGTGGCGTACATTAATTATTATAGCTGTTTATGTATTTTTATATCGTTTGTTTGTGATCCATATTTTTGTAGCAATCTGTGAGCCGGACTGTGTGAACGGGGGCGATTGCGTTGCTCCGGGTGTGTGTCACTGCCTCAGAGGGTTTCATGGAGAAACCTGTCAGGAAGGTAAAGCTCGCCTCCCTTTTTCCAGCTAAAGCTACGACAGGAACTTTCAGTGTGTGTTGTCCCAGTGGACCTAAGAGGTCGTGTCTCTGAGCACCAGACTCCCTTTAGAAAACACCTCATGTTATATCCCGCTCAGTCCTGGTCCTGGTTCTCAACCTTTTCGCTGATGGTCTCGTTTACTTATGTAGGTTTAAAAGAGGCATCAGTAATAAACTGGAACCGTTTTCATAACTGAACTATAATAAACTACGTAACTAATTGAAATGCACCGCTGCAGCTCTGTGCAGGTCACCATGTGAAAACGGAGGCGCCTGTGTGGGACTGCAGACGTGTTCGTGTCCTTATGGGTTTGTCGGCCCTCGATGTGAGACCAGTGAGTTCACAGTTAATTAATTTTCTTTGCATTAAAAAAAAAAAAAAAAAAAAAAAAGGTGATTTCTGTTTCTAGCATGTGATGGATCTCGTTTTTCTTCGTAGTGGTGTGCAACCGTCACTGTCACAACGGAGGCCAGTGTGCGTCTCCAGATGAGTGCATGTGTCTTCCAGGCTGGAGCGGACCGTCCTGTGAGACAGGTGGGTGTGTGTTCCTCGTGTGTGTGTGTGTGTGTGTGTGTGTGTGTGTGTGTGTGTGTCCTCGCCCCTCACCGCTGACGCCGTCGTCTCTCCCCTCCAGCTCTCTGCTCTCCCGTGTGCCTCAACGGAGGTTCGTGTGCTCGGCCGAACATCTGCGAGTGTCCTCACGGTTTCTACGGCGCACAGTGTCAGAACGGTACGACCTCAGCCATCAAACAGTCAACACGCAGTTCAAGCGTTCATGGAGTTAACTCACAGTAAGTTACCTCATGGTTGAGTTCAGTAGTTTTATTTTATTTTTGCTCCTGCAGCTGTCTGCAGTCCTCCCTGTAAGAACGGCGGTCTGTGTATAAGGAACAGCGTCTGCTCCTGTCTGCAGGGATACACCGGGAGGCGATGCGAGAAAAGTCAGTCTTTCTTCCTCCTCCTCCTCCTCATCGTCACTTGTTTTGTCCAATTCATTTCCCTCTCTCACCACCGTTTCGTCCTCTTATTTCTCCGTCCTTCCATTCGCCACTTCCTGTTTTTCCTCACATCTTATCCTCTTCATCCTTTTCTTACTTTGCCATCATGATGTCCTTCTGCCATCTCTTTATCCTTCTATTATTTTTATCAATAAGCCGAATTTGCATCTCTCTCTCTCTCTCTCTCTCTCTCTCTCTCTCTCTCTCTCTCTCTCTCTCTCTCTCTCTCTCTCTCTCTCTCTCTCTCTCTCTCTCTCTCTCTCTCTCTCTCTCTCTCTCTCTCTCCAGGTGTGTGTGAGCCCATGTGTATGAACGGCGGCAGGTGTGTCGGGCCAGACGTGTGCGATTGCCCATCGGGTTGGCGAGGAACGAGATGTGATAAACGTAAGCGCCGTGATGCGGGAATCGCGTCCGTACGGATGCAGAGCTTTTACATTTACAACACACTCCTCTCCCAAGTCTAACCTGTTGACTCCCATGATGCGTCATGTCTTTCTCTCCGTGTCATCCACATCAAAACTTGTTTAAACACAAAGTTGTCCAGAAACTATCCAGCCAACAAACACACAAACTCATAAGTTGAGGTAAAAAAACTAAAAGATGACCCAGAAGATTACCCAGCAGTTAAACTGATAATGAAAACATGCAAACAATTAGATAAAACGGAGAAAACCAGCAAATCCTCACACGTGAGCAGCTGTAATGAGAGAATATTTGAAGCTGAAGCAGCAGCTTCCAGGCGTCAGAGAAGAGGTAATTAAACATGACCTGTTGAAGCTGTGTCCTTAGCCCCGCCCTCCTTCGTCAGCTGACAGCTCAACACCTGTCACTCATCCGGAGGAGCCGTCATCTATCAGGAGGAAACTGGACATCTTCACTGTGTTCCACAACATTTGCTTTCCTTTCTACCTCTTTTGTTGTTGTTACTTCCTGTTTCACGGCTTCTCCAACGTGATGAGAATCAAACCAGCTGAGCAGATCATTCAAAAAGCTGAAAAACAGAGGAACTGAAGCATTAATGCCTTGAATTAAGTCCTGAATTCTGGACATTAAAAATAACACCTATTAAAGGGAAACTTCATCCTTAAACTGACCATTTGTAAATCAGTTACTCTCCCTGCTTGATCTTAAATTCTTGAAGAGAAACTTTCCCCTCATGGATCCACGGTGAACAAAGATTTAAACAAATTGAGAAAAGTCTTGATGAATTAAAGTAACAACCACAAAGCTATATCAATTTCACTAAAACCGTACTATTTAAAACTGTAGCGTGCACAAGTCTTTTAAATAGTAATGTTTTAGTGAAGATGCATGTGTTTGTTATATTATACTTTACCAGTTGTGTGAGAGTTTGTGAACAGATGTTTTGCTTTCGTTAAAACTTCAACTCATCAGGACTTTTCTCTGTTTCTTTGATTCTTCGTTCGCGGTTCTTTCCAATGCAGAGACCTTCCAGTTAAATATCCACAGTGTGTGTGTGTGTGTGTGTGTGTGTGTGTGTGGCTTTGCAAGGCCAGGTGCTGTTTTTGCTTTCGAGTCTCCGAGCAGTCACGTCCCAAGTCTTCAAGTCCTCTCTTGTGTGACTCGAGTGCAGCTCTAATGTGTTAAGACGCGTGTCTCCTCGCAGCCAGCTGCCTGCAGAGGTGTCTGAACGGAGGCGAGTGTGTGGGAGCCGACACCTGCCACTGCACGCCGGGCTGGCACGGCCTGCAGTGTCACATCCGTGAGTGTCCCGACCAATCACGCGCATCCTCAGAAAATGATGCACTTCACGAGTGTCACGCTGTTTTCCAAACCGTCTCTTGACCGTGTCTGTGGTTCTGCCCCTCCTCAGCGCTCTGTGAACAGAAGTGTCTCTACGGCAGCCGATGTGTCCGGCCAAACGTCTGCGCTTGTCGGAGCGGATCTCTTTGCTCCAGAAGGGTAAGAAGGCCTGAACGCGCAGCGTTTCACTGTCGTATTTCGGACTTTTCAATCACTTCAACTCAAAAGACAAACACGGACCTGGAAATGTTTCTGGATTTTCAGTCTTCTATTCAGGTTTTCACTTGTTAGAAGTCTGAAAAGTGACTTTAGGAAGGAATGCACAAGCGTTTCAGCTGCTTTCACTGCAGCTGGTGGGAGAACTGGAAACACGTGAAAATGCGTCCAATCTCGTGAATCCACCGGTGACGGATGAGGATGATGAATTGAGTGAGCAGAAGCAACCACGGATGGACAGTGTGTGAATGCTGCAGGGATCAAAGCAGAATGTAGAGCTGCGTTTCGGTCGTGAATCTGCCATTTTATCTTTTAACGTGACAGAATTCCTTAGAATCTTCCTTTTTGGAAGGGTTAAAGTTAAAGTCTTCTTGTTGGTTTTCAGTGTGGATCTGTGTCAGTCATTATAAAACCTTCTGGTGTTTTTCAGCTCCCTATTGGCTGAGGTTGAGGCCCACTTACAATCAAACAGACACCAAACAGCTGGAGTTAAATCGGCACCGATGAAACGTCCAGGTGAAACGGAGCCATCACAGCAGAGCGTCGTCGGAAAGGAAAGTGTGGAAACAAAGTTCCATCTCTGTGCACTCAGCAAAAAAACTCAAAGCAGGGGGAAATGTAGGTTTTTCAGTTTGATAGCATGCAAACAAATATTTCGAAGCAGTTATACAACTGGATAAACTTATTTATTTGTTCCTGCTCAGCATCTCCAGTAATCTGCTTTCTTGAGTGCATATTTATGTAGAAACACTTCCGAGCTCCAATATTTAAGCTAACAGTTTCCCCCTGCTTCCAGTCTTTGTGCTAAGCTAGGCTAATGAGCCACTGACTTGTTGTACACATTGTGCAGACGGGGAATCATTTCACAACTTTATAAAAGTCTGGAACACTATACTTCTTATTTTATCACACATGAAACATAAGGTTATCGATCAGGTGGTTACAAGCAGCTATTTTATTCACTGATCATTTAAAAGTTGGGGAACATTTTTAAATGCTACGACACAAACCCAAACCTCTGTATGAGTATTTATTTATTTGGTTGTTTTATATTGTCGCATATTTCTTGGTGTATATATCTTAATCACTGTATTATCTGTTATTTCTCATTAAGGCATTGTTTATTGGTTGTTTTGTAAAAAAAGAAATCATAAATATCCTTTAAAGGTTTTCATTTCAGCTAGTCATAATAATCTTCCAGGTTGCAAAGTTCCAGTTTGAGACTATAGGATCACATAATAATAAGATGACTGTCACACATGTATCAGACGTATTATCAGACTTTCATATGTGCTGCATCCGTCTCCTCCTTACCAGCTGTTCACAGAGCTGAAGACCTCCAACACCAGAGGATTTGTTACCTGGAGGTCAATAAAAGAAAAATGTTTTATAACAATTTGTTCAGGAGATTCTTTCAGTTTGCAATTCTGAGTTCCCTCAGGTTTTTTTTAATTATTTTTTTTTTGTGGAGTGTGCAGCAGCAGAGAAACATTTGACTTTGCTCCAGAGTCCAGACAAGTTCACGGCCAGCGGGTCGGAGAGGAAATGAGGATTAAAAGATTAACGAGGCCGCATTAGCTCCGCACCAATTAGGATTCCTGCCCGACCGACCGCTGAAGAGCCGGCTGACTTCTTACCACTGATGAGGACGGTTTGTTAAGACCACAGCAGGAGCAACCAGCTGGCTCCGCTGTTGATATTTGTTGCCATCACTCTAATCTCTGTGTGATTCTCTTTCTAAACTGAGAGGAGACGCGACAGGTGAACATTTGAACCAGGAAACTTCTCCCAGCTGATTATGCACAGTCACTTTTTCTCAAATTTTTTGTTTAAATACGCAAATGAGACATTATCTAATGGGAAATTTAGGAAAAACGATACAGATGAAACAGTAAAAGAAACGCATACATGTGTATTTGGGATGTTATGGAAGTAAAATAGCCCAAAATCAAAAAACTGATCAAAGCATCAAAAGCAATGTTTTTGCCTGAAAGATAAATCTGCTAAATCTGTTCCTGTTTTAAATTTTAATCCTGCGGGAAGATGACCTTTGACCTCAGGAAATAAGGCCATGTCTTGTGTTTTATATGCTAGAAAAAAAGAAAAAGGATCATTACTGCCCTCTGGTGGCAAAACAAGAATATAAAAACTGCACAATAATGCAAATGAACTTGAGAGAACATCAACAGGTTTAAAGTTTACTCCACGCTCATGATGTCACTCAAATGAAATAAACAACCTGGTGGCTCCGAGCTTTTGCAGCAACGCACACAAGGCATCGTCTGTTCACAGATATTTATATCCACCCCCAAAGATGGCACTGGGCAAGGTGGTGGGGGGTCGTGGGGAGGGTGGGGGGAGGGTGGGGGTCCATCCTGGTGGGCACACACGGGACGTGTCCACCTGGACTGTTCACTCAATGGGAGCTTGAAGCCATTGGCTAAGGCAGCAAAGTTACCCTCCATCCTGGACACCAGCAGGCAGGAAACACTGTTATGACTTATTAAACTGGCCATCAAGGTCATCAGTGTGAAAGAAATTATGATATTTATTTGATTTAATTCGTGCTGAAGGAGTAATGACTGGAATAATTAAAGTTAATGTGTTTATTAAATGTCAGCATTTTCTTGATGAAGGAGTACTGAAGTAAAAGTAGCAATACATCGTGTACAAATACTGCTTTAAGTCCTGCAGTCCACTATTTAATATTTAGTCATTTAAAGTATAAAGTAGCGGAAAATAAAAAAGTATGGTACTTAAGAAAATGTATTTTCCACCACATTGTTTTAATGTATGTCTCTAAAACACAAACATCTTGTCCAGTTCATTCAAATTAATATAAAACATTTTAATTTGTCAACTTAGTAACAAAATAGTAAATAAAAATAAATATTTAAAATAAAAATGATTTTCTTTTACCATTTTACTTAATAAACAATACAATTTATATAATACATATTTAGTTGAAGGCAGCAGTGAGATCAGGTCTTTGCTAGAATTATCTTATAAAGGAATTTTATCTGTTTTAAGTGAACTATGTTGAAAGGTTTTAATGGAAATAAATGTTTATGCTGTACATTTTTCTCACTTCTATGGATTAAATACATTGCATTGGTATGAAAGGTGAAGCATAATGTTTACTTTATTTTCTAAGTGTTTTAGCAAATGCATTGCACCATATTGTGTAGGGATCCAGAACTACTTAACATATATAATAAACTATTATTCCTCCGTGAGGTGCTTGTTTTTGTATTTAACACTGAATATTGGCCAAAATGTCAATATTTCTGATGTGAAATTGGCCATGAAGGCAGCCCCATATCAGTGCAGCCTAATATAAACCTGTAGGCTCCAGACAACAACAGGTGCCCCCTCCTCCCCTCCTCCTCCACCTCCTCCACCTCCTCCCCCACCTGTCTTCCCTTTTCCGCGGCGGGCTGGCGACCCAGAAGGCAGCCGTCATTTATTAGCAGTGGTATGCCGATCCGCCGGGGGGCCGGACGGCGCAAACCCCCTCGGTCACCGGATCGGCGGCAGCTGCTCGGCCCCCCGGTGCTATTTTCACCCTCAGGATAAAGTGATGTGCAGCCGCCCGCGCGCACGACCCCAGCAGCTCCAGTCCGAGCGCAGCGGAGCCAGCATGCGGTCCACAGGCAGCGAGCGCAGCGCGCAGCCCGACGGCTTCGCCTCCGATCTGGACGACCTGGACAGCGGCAGCGACAGCTCCGACGGGAAGTCCACCGGCGACTGCAGCCCGCGCGGCGGGGAGCCGGCGGCGGAGGAGGCCCGCAGAGGCAGGCGGCGGCGGCGGAGAAGCGGCAGCGGCGGCGAGGACGCGTGCGGCGCCGGTGTGAGCAAGCAGAGGCAGGCGGCCAACGCGCGGGAGCGGGACAGGACGCACAGCGTGAACACGGCCTTCACGGCGCTGCGCACGCTCATTCCCACCGAGCCCGTGGACAGGAAGCTCTCCAAGATCGAGACGCTGCGCCTGGCCTCCAGCTACATCTCACACCTGGCCAACGTGCTGCTGCTCGGGGAGGACTGCGGGGACGGGCAGCCGTGCCTCGGCTACCAGAGCCTCCTGCACGGCGCCGCGGCGCTCAGCGCGCCCTCGCTGCGGCCCATCTGCACGTTCTGCCTCGGCAACCAGAGGAAGCTGGTGAGCGGCCACTTGCACCTGTTGCACCACCAGGGTGACGCGGTGCCATCTCGTGCGTCCGGTCTCGTGCGTTGCAGAGCGCGCGGGTGCTGCTTTGGTGCGCAGGCCGCCTCCTCTCTGTCGTGGGATTAGAAGCCCAGGAGCTGGTTAGGCTCAGACTAATGGATTATGTGGTTTGTTAGAGGGGAGCATGGCAGCAGAAAGAGTGTGGAGATGGAGAAGTAACATTAAAAGGGATGAAAAAGAAACCACAAAGCAATCTGGTTCTGGGAAGATGCTGCACATATTAACAATGTGAATTAAAATGATTCATATTTAAAGACACTGGTCATTTCTATCCCTTACACATGCGTGTTGTGGATTAGAAGTGTTTTCAGAAGTTTGGCTGGACATCTTGCAGTTATAAATAGAGGCTATAATATTATGTCACTAGTATGTAAAACTGTATTTTCACTATTACAGCAGAGTAAATGTGCATTTGTCTCAAAGTCACAAATCAACCTTGTTTCTTAGATTTAAACTATCGCAACGCTGAGTTGTAAATAATAAAAGTAATATATTACAAAATAAATCAGACTTGAAATAAAGATATTGCAATGAAACAAATGAAATAACTGTTATTATTATGTGGTGGTGCATTCACTGAACTGTGGTCTGTTTGCCTCCACAGCTCAGAGATGGAGGGAAGCACTCGGCCGCTGTGTGAAGCCATGCGGCTGCAGGCAGACGGGGATCTGCCCCTCAACCCTCATGCTGTTTACATCTTGTTGTACATATATAAATATATTTATTTTGGGATGAGAGAAACAAAGCAACACTGAAAAAGCACTTTCTGTTCGTGTCGCCGTGTTGCTGAAGCGCTGTGTTTTTGTTGAGCTGTAACCTGAGCCCATGTGTAAAGTTGCACCTGACGGGGGCTATTTTAATCCCACGAATAGTACAAACTACCCCCCCCTCACCCCAAACGCCCCCACGCCCAACACCTAAAAAAAAAAAAACACATGAAGTAAATGAAGAGCAGCGGTTGCTGTCAGTTGAGAGGCGCCAACGATGCCTTCAAGGGCCGTCGGACGTGTCGCAATTATTCACTTTAAAGGAGCATCGACTGACCCTAGTGGTGAACGGCAGGAACTGCATCAACACCGACAGTCACTCGGGGCAGCGGGGCAATAAGCGTCCACGAAAAGTGCAATTTTTTTTACGCCAACGGGCTCCGATTGTTCTCAGTCGACTGAGATTTCTTCCGTCCGTTCGTCACGTTTCTGGTAAAGATTTAAAGTGGTGCTTTTTTGGGGGGATTCTTTGTGGAAAAAACACACAAATTGATTAAATCAACTAATCTGAGTCCTCAAAATCGTATCGATTTGTACTTTGTATCAGTCAAAAGTCAAAGAAACTAAGCTTATTTTTTTATTTTGGATAAACTCAGGAGATTTCACAGTTTTAAGTAAAAATAACACATTTTATTGGATTTTAATGACCTGATATTTCCTTCTTTAGATGATTAAAATAGATTTGATTCCTAATTATTGCTGCCTGAATGCAGAGGTGGAAATCAGACGTCTGGAGAAAACCTCAAAGCTTTTCCTAAATCCTCAAACTGAACGCGACACTTCAACTCGTAATGTTACGATTAATATATTCGCAGTGTGGTTTAAATGTTTACTTTTGCATTGTTGCACAATCACTTTAAAAAGCAGACATTTTGCAAAGTGCATGGGGTGCCTTTTGCACTAATCTGGAGAATCTATAAACTTTATAATCCTTCAATCAGCTGGATCCCTTGATATTTATGATGGAGCACATACGGATGAACACGTAGCACACTACCTCAGACCGGTGTTTAAATATGAAGGCCTACCTCGGAATCTAACGTGTGACATGACTGTATTAAGATGTACTTGAATACGGGACACTCGGGTCCTTTGCACATCGCAAGTACTGAAGCTGCTTGAAGAAATGTATTTTTGTACAATACAAATAAAAATAATATCTCTTGGTTTTCGGTCTGCAATTATTTGCTTTAACAGGTGATTTAGTTGTACTAAAATAAAGTGTTCCAATAGATTTAAATGTTTAAAAAACGCCTAAAAACACAGCTGCTTGTAATACGAGACTTCATGGTGCTGACTTACATTCCTACAAAGTTAAATTCTTAGAGAAGACAGTTGTGGCCGACAAAAATAAACTTTTAAAGTCACACGGTGAGAAAATAAAGACGCTCGTGGAAACAATGTATATATTTTAATTTGCTAAAAATAAACAAGATGCATAAAAAAAACAGAGAAGACAGTCTGATCATTTCAATAATCTTTATTTTCATAAAAAAAGTCGGTTCATATCAGATTGAAGAAAGTAGAAACCAGTAATAATCAGTTAGCTGGCGAGGCATCTCACAGGGGGCGTGTCCTCTGACAGTACTCGAGACAGGGGGCGTGTCCTCTGGCAGTACTCGAGACAGGGGGCGTGTCCTCTGACAGTACTCGAGACAGGGGGCGTGTCCTCTGACAGTACTCGAGACAGGGGGCGTGTCCTCTGACAGTACTTGAGACAGGGGGCGTGTCCTCTGACAGTAGTCGAGACAGGGGGCGTGTCCTCTGACAGTAGTCGAGACAGGGGGCGTGTCCTCTGACAGTAGTCGAGACAGGGGGCGTGTCCTCTGACAGTAGTCGAGACAGGGGGCGTGTCCTCTGACAGTACTTGAGACACAGTGGTACAGGTTTACCCTTAAAGTCAAGGAAGTAGGCAGAGTTTAGGACCCAACGGCAGCTAAAACATGAGCCGGGCAAAATAAAAAGTCACGGGAAGAAAATATATATATATAAAAAACGTTGGCAAAAATCGCTTTTTTCTTTTCTTTTTCGGCAGCGAAAGAACGCAAACTCGAAATCCTGGTTGTGATTCATACGAGCAGCGAGACCACGTGGAATGTTTTGTATCCAAATTACAGAAGTACAACAATAATAACACCCCAAAAAAATGTATTTAAAAAGAATTTAAAGACTGGGAGTATTCATCGTTTTCTGCTTCCACTGTGAGTCGCGACACCGAAACATTTTACCAATAACAGTTGAAATTTAGTTTAAATAATGTTTTTTTGAGTGGCGGACGCGTGTGTGTGTGTTTGGGAAAAATAAAAAGTAACAGGAGGTAAAAGTGAAAGAAGATCCTGCTGCTATTTTTGAGAAAAGAAAGAAAAAGAAAGGAGCTCATCTGGCAGCGGAGGCTTCAGTCCGTCTCCTCTTCCTCCGATTCAGACTCTGCAGAGAATTAACGACATTCAACGGGATCAATACTTCGTTAACATTATTGCTTCAACATCTTATTTAGCGTTCAATGCGAAGATTTTAATAACTTTTTCTAAGATAGGTACTTTATTAATCCCGCAAGGCAAATTTCTTTTCAATACAGCAGCAGCATTTGTACATACAAGGTAAGAACAATATATACAAAATATAGAATAATATTAATTTAAAAAAAAAAAAGAAAAAAAAGAAATATATATATATATATATATATATATATATATATATATATATCACACACATACACTTTTGTTTTTTTAATCCCTCAAGCAAAATAAATGAACTTTTATTTAACTAGCTTTCACATAATACAAATACTTATTTTTTAATCCCTCAATTTTTCACAAATAAACTTCTATCAAACTAAAGTCTAATCTAATCTGTAACACTGACTTGTTTTAGATGTAGATACACTTTGGGCAATGTGATTAAATTAGTCTTGAATCATAAATACCAAACAAAACTATTCAATGACGTTTTTGTAAATTTAAGACATCACAGCTCAACTAAAGCTTTAATACTAAATAGTTTTCAGTTTACTACTTAATCATCAAAAATCATTTTGTCAATATGATGTCGGAAAATATGACATTTTTACATTGATTGTTCTGTCCAACAAACAGCCCAGAAAAAAAGAAAGATCAGTTTATGATTAAAATTAATTGTCTCAGCTCTACTTTCAGGTCTCATTAATGTTATTTTCCCTCCAATATGAGAAAATACAGTTTAAACTCAAAGAATTTTAAAAGACATCTTGGTGTAAACAACAAGTTCTATTAATGTGCAACATTCCTCTGACATCAAGTCATTGAATGCACTACATGAACGAATCCCTTCTTATTACAGTTAAAATAAGACAAGTTAACTAAATTAAAGCTACATTTCACAGACAAAGCCGATATTTATGTTGTGTAGTTATTAGAAACGCATCTTTACCAGCTACGACTTGTCAAATACCTGCTGTGAAACGGGTTTCCTGCAGGCTGAAAGGGTGTGTGTGTGTGTGTGTGTGTGTGTGTGTGTGTGTGTTCTTATCGTCTTACCTTCCTCGGCATTCTTCAGCCACTCGACGAATTTCTTCATCTGCTCGAGAAAAACGCTCTTCCCCTTGGCAACGTGGGCGTCGGTGTACCACTTCAGTATGGCCTCTTCACTCAGAACATCGGCTGCGACGAAGCAAAAAAAAAAAAAAATAGGACAAACGTCACATTCAACACTCGAACGACCACCATTATCACCGCCTGCAGGAAGGTGGGGCTTTTGGAGGCGACGCCCACCTTTGTAGAGGAGCACCACGATCTTCTGGAAGGCCTTCATGAAGTGGATGTTGTCGTAGCAGTACTCCTGGATCTTCAGCAGCAGGCTGAGCTCGGACAGACCCTGGGAGGTGAAGGCTTTCAGCAGGAGGCTGTATTGCTGCAGAGACGTGAGACAAACGCACTCTTTAGGAGCGAGAACGCGTAGTTAAAGCTCTCGTCACACTACTGCCGCCGTACTTTAGAGAGTTTTGCTGTTCTTGTTCCCGTCTCTGGCTACTTTCACACCTTCCGTGATAGTCACAGCAACAGTTGACTTCACACACTCAGCGCCGAGCTCCAGTACGTCGTGGTGAAACAAGTCTGAAGTCTTATATATTCTAGTCCTGTCATAGAGTATATAGTCTTTAGATATACATCTCTTGCATAGTTGCTGTGGCTAAACTGCGGCTGTAATACAATAATTTCCTAATTTGTGATAATAAAGTGCATCTCGCTAAATAACTATTACAGAAAGAGCAAGTTAACAGACATCCCTTTCACAAAACTGTCAAGACAGGTTATTAAAAACCAGAGCGTCTGCATTTTTATTTAGCGACACTTCTACAAAAACTACTTTGTCACAAATATGCCGACTACAAATGTTAAAAAAGTAAATAAAACCAAGCATTTGAAGGAGCTTTGATGTAACAAAACAGAGCTACCCTGAAGACAAACACCATTTTCAGACTTGCCAGAACCCGCAGTTCACAATTTATTGCCCAATCCTCGCGAATCAACACCTCATTAGCTGTGCTGGTGTCCTCCATGTCAGTGCTTTATTTAAAACACTTCCAGGAAATGCCGATAAAAAAAACAATCCCAACGGTGCGGCGTACCTTCAAGTGTTTGATGGCTTGTTCGGTCACCAGCTCTTCCTTCTTGTTCCACTCCACGCAGCTCATCAGGCTGGTCCAGATGATGCTGATCATGGCCTGCTCCGAGAGGTTGGCCTTTTTCATCTCCTCTTTGGTGAAGGCCATAATCTGAACCAGCGGGGAGGAAAGCATGGTGGGTTAGTTTCTAAATGTCACTAAACATCACATTCAAAAAAGGGGGAAATGGAGACGGATTTAAGTTATTTAAAATTATGCTAAATGGAAAGGGGGGGGTCATTAATGCGGAAGTTTACCAAACAGGAACAATAATGACATCCACACCTTCAACAGCCGAGACATTTAACACCACAATAAACACAGAACGCCTTCAGTGTCAACGGAATTTAAACCCTGAGCTGCTTCACCAAAATGTTTGTATATTTACTAATTTGCCCAGCTGATGTATTCACATGCAACATCAGCCACTACAGACAGGGGTCCACTTCATACGGTTTGCCATTACAGCGACCTCACCTCCTTCTGAGGGTCTCCGCGGTACATCTGCTCCTGGAGCTCTTTCTGCAGCTCCTTGCGGGCACCGATGGATTCCTGGTTGCGGGCGAAGTCGGACAGCTCCTTCAGCCCGGCGTCGGTGAAGTACTTAGAAAAATGCTCGCAGCTCCGCTTGTTGGCAGGAAAGAGCTCCTGTGGGGTCGGAGATGTTTTTAGGTTTGAGTTTATGCACATAAACAAAAATCTACACACACAAATCTGACAACTTGTGCAGGACTTGAAAAAATGCCAAAGAACAGGACTTTCCAGCTATCACGGATTAAAATAGTTAATCTACCATCAGTCTGTTGTCCATTCCGACTTTGCGGAGACTGCCAGCGATCGAGTTGATGTCCTTCTCATTGATCCATGACTTGAAGAGCTTGACAGCGAAGGCGGCAGACACGCCTAAACAAAAACGAGACTTGTTGGGTTTTTTGTTTCACTCTCACTGAAACAAGAATCAACATTTTGGGGAGGACCTCAAGAGAAGGAAGCCCTCAGAGAAGAATTTCTCCTCACCCTCTTTGACGAGGTTCTCGTTGTAGAGGCTGTTAAGGATGGAGGCTGATATGTTGCCGTTGGCCAGCAGGATGCCGGTAAGCATGGCCAGTTTGTTGCGCTCGGACTCAGTGAACCCTTTTAGAAACAGCAGCAACTAGAGGACAGAGACACAAAACAAGTACAAGTTAAAGAGGCTCCTTAATCCCACAACTGTTTACAACCCTGCAGGTGTGGCTGTTTTGCAGTTGGAAAAAAATCTGTTTTATAGATTCATTGTTGCTTTCTTAAGTTCGAAGATCAACACTTAACTGCTGATGGTGACAAAAACGACATTAACCCTATAAACTCAAGTTTTTTCAACTGCAAACCGAAGACAAACACTAATTATAATATACATATGTGACAATTGTTTAACAGTTGATTTATTGGGAAAGTGTCAAATAGCTGGAGTAAAATAACTGCACATTAAAATGACAATACCCATCGCAGAGACACGTCCAACCAGCATAACAAGTTGTGAGCTCACTCTAAAAACAGGTCACGAAACACAAGTTCCGCAATTCAAAAGGTGAACTCCTTTTATAAAACAAACAGACACTCACCTTCTTGATCTCCTCTTCGAAACCCTTCTCCAGGTACTTGTAACGCCTGATCAGCTTGTTAAAAACCTATTTTTTGGGTAAAAAAAGAAGAAGAAAAAAAGACACATTAAAAGTTAATTCCGTCCTTAAACGCATGCATGAAATCAAGCGTCTTGTAAAAAAAATTCTTCGTTTCCATTCAGTTGTACAGCAGCGCGACGTGCTTCCTCTACCTGAGCATACGCTTGCATTGTCTCCAGGTCTTCTTGTGCCGTGAAGAGGCAGAACTCAGTGCGGGTCATGTCGTCAGACAGAGTCCCTCCCGGGGCTGCAGAAAAGAGAGAAACCACCATATGATTCAAAGCAGCAGCTGCATGCTTTAATAACAGGGATTTTCTACATCGTATTTATATGAACGATACTTTGCTTGCAAAACATAAACAAGAGTGTTAATATCTATTTATTTACAGGCAAATGTTAAGGGCTTAAACTTTACCTGTCAAAGCTTGTTTGTTATTAAAATGTCAAAACTTGCACACACACGTAAACAATGCATTGCGTAACCCGACTCACCCAGCATTCCGCCGGCCACCAGGATGTCAAAGAGTGTCTCAGCATACCGGCGGTAGTCGAGTTTGCCTCCAGTGGCATCAAGGAACTTTGCGACCGCTTCCAAATCCGAGCCACTTTGATTCAAGCCTTGTACGATACTTTCTTGAAACTGAGTAGGGTCAAATCTCTCCTTTTCATCTGTGGAAACAGGACGCACTTGTTAGATTTACAAAAAAAAAAAAGAAGAAAAAAACTTGACAACTTTAACATGAAAAAACAGAAAACAGCACGAACCTCTTTTCCTCGTTTTGAACCGCTGGCCAGTTAGCGTCGGCTTTTGCTGCTTTTGATTACTCATAAAAGACACCCTGAAAAAGGACAGACAGTTAATGTTTACTGAAGATGTGCAGAGCACACGTTAACACACGAGTGAACAGCACACAGCGCTCCTTCTAGTTTTGTTTCCAGCTGTGGGTGTAACTTGGTCGAGCTCCATGTCCCCGTCATGAGTTCAACACTGTAAATTATTCTTGCATACTTAAACCCTGAAGCTAAATAGGTTCCTCTGGTGTCCTTAAAAATAAAGCTAGTAAATCATATTGTTTGGCTACATCTTTGCACTATTGTTTTGTTTGGTTTGTTAGTTAATTTAATTCTATTTTTGTATATGTTGTGCATTCTGATTATATATTGTGTGCATTTTCTTATTATTCTATTCTATATTTTGTATATATTGTGAATACCTTGCAGGATTAATAAGAAAACTATCAATCCCATGATACGATACCTGTAAAAGCTCATTTAAGTAAAATCATGTAAATATATAATGACATGTTGTATAAAAAAAAACTACCATTCAGTTATTGAGGAAGGTTCTCTGCCTAATAAATGAAACAAGTTGTAACATATTTAAAGACATAAGAAAACTTGTGTCCAGAGTTATTTTAAAGTATTGACTTTGGGAAATATGTAAAATAGCTTCCCTGCATCTTTATGCATTGTTGCATGAAAAAGAAAATCATATTTATTGAGTGAGGGCGTTTTAAAAAAGTCCCACACACGCGCAAATTAAGTCAAAAGACACATACAAGACAGTGTGTGTTTGCATGATAAACCAAGGAGACTTATTGGAGAGAGATCCCTTGAATCAGCAGTGTTTCGGCTGCAGGATCGAGCTATAAAGAAGCTGGTTGTAGCATTAAAATCAGCTATCTCGGGATATAAAGAGCCTGGTTGTAGCATTAGCATCAGCTAGCTCTGGAGGTATAAAGAGGCTAGTTGTAGCATTAGCATCAGCTAGCTATGGAGCTATAAAGAGGCCGGTTGTAGCATTAGCATCAGCTAGCTATGGAGCTATAAAGAGGCCGGTTGTAGCATTAGCTAGCTCTGGGCCTCACCATGCGCTGCTCAGCTCGGGGCCGCTAGCTGGGTGATTATGTTGCTTTATTTATATTTATCCGCAGCTTACACACTTTAAACACACACACATGGCCCTGAGCTGCCATTAACCGCAACTTCCTGTCGAAATGTCATCAAACGTTTGCTTTAACACCGAGGAACGCGAGCTGCAGTGAAGCTAACTAGTTTGAATTCTCCATGAAGCATGCTGGAAACGTTCCCGGGTAAAAATAAACGTTATTTCACAGCTCAAAAAACGACGTTTTGGGGTTTAAACGACGAGGATTCGGTGCGAGACGAGACGGTGGAGCGTCAGATACAAGTACTCACCGAAAGTAGTGCAGATAAAAAACGGTTGTTAACCAGGTGAATCAAACTAAACTGTCGACTCTCTCGGTGGCCCAAACAAAAAGACCTCGACGTCAGAACTTCCGCTGGCTCCACCCGCTGCGCATGCGCCATTTAAAAGGGGCTTTCCGGTCAACAAAATAAATAAATATATTGTATTTACAGTATATATTGTTTTTTTTTTAATCTTTATTGTTTTTGGGAGCAAGGGAGGAAGGTACTAATATATATATATATATATAAATAAATAAATAAATAAATAAATAATTGTTTTTCGAAGCAAGGGAGGATAAGTAGACTGTATTTATTATCTATTATTTTACAGATATATAACTGAATATTTATTTAATAGATTTACAATGTAATTTGATTTATTGATGAACATAACTGAATAAAATTACTGTTTTCTATCACGTGTGTAGTTTTTATGCTTTTATATTTTTAGAGAGCCTCTTCTGTATTTCTTTTAGTCCATGTGTTTTTATTTATTACCAATTCTCATTTAAACTGCCGTCTACTAACTAATACAACTATTAATTTAACAAACAGTAATCCATGTCATTGTTGAACCACTAGCCACAATTTTCCCAAATGTTTTCAACCTGCACGCTCTCCTTACTTGCATCTCCTAACTTCCTCCTGTCAACGTGTGATCGTCCTCGGCCCACAAGAAGACAAATCTACGTTTAGAAACACTTATGGACTTCAGTTCTTTGTGGTTCTGTAATGCTACTGGATGACTAAAGAAGAAAACACTGGCTTTATTTAACGTAGTCAATTATATTTATTAGTGTATTGTTGAAATATTTATCCTGCAGGTTGTGATGAGAATACATGTGCAATAAGAAAGAAGTAAAAGGTATAATTTGTTTGTTTAAAATGTCAATAAAATGTGTAGAGCACAAGTGTATTAGTACATTATTAATAGTTACATTTAGTTTCACAGTCAGTCGAGCTTTTGATTGATCAAATAGAAAGAAACAGATTCAGTTTTAGATGTTTAAGGCCCACGGGGGGAAAGATCCTGGTTGGCTGGCTGGAATCTGGAACAAAATAATAAAACAAACACTTAAATAAACAGAAATGAATGGTGATCATTTTATTATTTAGTTTATATTATTGTTCTACGTTTGCCTTATTTAACTTAAATCATTCAATTATCTTCGGTGATTAATAGTTGTTATTCAAAAAGTTAAAAGCTCTTCAGTTTAGCTTTACTGAGGGGTGCTGAGTGTCTTATGGACGTCTAAATGCTGTTTAGAGGATTTTACACTTTGACAAAAAAGAACATTTTGAAAGAAACAGGCGAGTAAATAGAAATGTCCTCGATCCAGTTGAACAACGTAAGATCACCAGAGTTTCAGCACCTTTACCTTCCGAGCGAACGGGGAGGCACAAGCCAGACAGGCCCTCTCCGGTGTCGCGGGGCTGTCGAGGGAAAACGGGCCGACTAAACCGGACTCGGAGCGAGCTGCAGCCGCGGCGTCTTTGATGGCGAAGAACACCGAGCTGCCGAGGAAGACGGCCGGTTCTCCGATACCCTGCGGAGCCAAACCATCCGAAACGTTGTAAACACAGCAGGAGGGGAAATAAAAAGAAGGAGGAGACGAGAAAGAGTCAACAAACGAGGACGGACAGAAACAAAAACAATGAAGGAAACGGATGACCTCTGACCTTGGAGGAGTAGATGGCGTGGGGGTTGTGGGAGTCCGGCAGCAGATACACGTTGAAGCGAAGCGGCATGTCGCAGACCGCGGGGATCGTGTACTGAGACGGGCCTCGAGTGTACAGGAGCCCGGAGGGGGAAAACTTCAACTCCTCCATAGTGTAGAGGCCCAAACCCTGCATGAAGGATCCTTCAATCTGAGGGGAAGGAGGGAGGAGACAGGGAAGGAAGGAGGAGAGATGGAGGGAAGAGAGGAAGGGAAGAAAGTGCAAAAAAAGAAGAAAAGGAACCAGTTGTTATGTTACATGTGGCTTTCTTCTATGTCACGCATACTCCTTCCCATAAGGCTCACTATTCCTTATTAATGATCCTTTTTTAAGTATCGTAATTTATACATAGACATTCCTTATTTACAGTGCAAGTCATTTTATTGTATTACAACCTAACAGTAAACAAATTAGTAAACAACAGAATGGACAAAAAACTGAATGATGCAAAGAAAACTTTTCTGTGTCAGATTATTGTTAATTATTATTATTTTGAACACTTTATTTTATGGCTCTAATGATATTTTAGTATTCCATCAGTTAAAAAAAAAATATTAAATGTATCTGGTTATTTGAGCTTTTGTTCTAAATATGTTTTATTGAAATAATTCGTACAAAAAACAGGGAACTGCTTAAATTTTTACATTATTTATTGAATAAAATGGAAAAGAGAGAGAAAGGCAAAAGAAAACTGAAAAAGGGGAATAAACCCATTGACGTTCAATCTGTGTGTCTTAAATATTTAAATGAATATAAATCTAATTCTCTCTAGGTGTAATGTGTCAATTGCAATTGACTTTTTTTTTCTTGACTGAAACCAACAAGATCTATATTATACATATTTTTCTGCATATTTAAATAACTGTTTGCCTTTACTTCACAACTCAGCACAAAGATAAATGACATTTTAATAAAAGGCTCAGCTTGCAGCTGTAAACTGACTTTTAAGTAATTGAAAGAGTGCTCATAGAAATCTGAGCCTCACCTGTCCGATGTCCACTGAGGGGTTCACACTTCTACCGATGTCCATCACGATGTCTGTCCTCACCGTCTGCGAGACAAAACCAACACGATTCTTTCTTTAATTCTGAATGTGTGGCTCTGCTGCACTGAGGTGAGAGAGGAAGTGGTTCAGTTCTGACCCTGTAGTCTCCTGTGAGGCAGTCCAGCTCCACCTCGCAGCAACACACTCCGAACGTGAAGTAAGCGTAAGGCTGCCCCTCCATCTTGTCCCAGTCCATGTAAAGGTCTGGACCTCTGAGGACACACAGGAAGCCGTTGCTGTCTCTTGATAAATTAACTCTATAATCTGAAGAAATGCTTCACATACTTGCATGAATGAAAGAACAATGACACTGCATCAGTAATTCAGAATAAAAGCTGAGTATTTCTGAAAAGAAGCACCAGAAAATGCAGGATCTGGACGTCACCTTGATCGCCATGCCGTTGGCGTCGGTACTGAAGGAGGCGGCAGTGGGGCAGGTGTTGGGAACAGTGTTGGTGCTGGTTTCACTGATGTAGACCTTAGAGGGAGGGATGTGAAGCTCCCGACTCGCCACCTAACAGGAAACAGGAAACAAACCCGCAGATGAAAGGACGGTAGCACCAGAAATGTGAAAAGACACCTCCCTTTTCTCGTGGATGTAATTCACAGGTAAAGTAGATCCAGTGGACCTGCTGCTTCGTCACAGTACCTGTTGCATTTTAGTGTGGAGTCCCTGACCCATCTCCGTCCCCCCGTGAGCGACCAGAACAGAGCCGTCTTTGTAGATGTGGACCAGAGCTCCGGCCTTTTACACACAAACAAGCGCACAATTAAATCAAAATTGAAAAACAACTCCGTTTCTGTGGAAATTTGCCGTTTTGTGACCAATCTTCTTTTCTAGCAATGACAAGAGTTAGTGTTCTACCCAGTGGCGGCTGGTGGATTTTTTTTGTTAGGGCCATCCAATCAATTTCAGCAAACATCCCAGTATGATTCAATGCAAAAAAAGGTATCAAACACGCATTACTACTTTGCAGTTAAATATTTAACATTTATTCCAACACTTTGATGTCCTAATAAGGACATCTTACTCATATAATTCAGTATATTAATATATATATTATAAAAGAATATTCAGTATGTGATATATAAATACCATATAATATAAATATCATATAATATAAATATCAAATATATTATAATAAAATATAAATCACATATACAGTATATATATATATATATATATATATATATATATATATATATATATAATCTAATAGAACATGTTTATATATTAAGATGCCCCTACGAACCTTGTTTGTTGGGGAAACACCCAAACAGTGTGGTGAGGAAACCTGCATGTTTTTCTGACAGACATGTTTTTTGTGGGACTTCCACAACATGTACAAAGCATAAATAGTGGTTATTTCTTCCATGGTGATGGCGAAAATGAACTAACGTTACTTCCACGGAGATTGCCCCCTATCCGGCAACAATAAGCCACGCCCCCTCTCTGGCAACAATAAGCCACGCCCCCTCTCCTGCGGCTATAAGCCACGCCCCCTCTCCGGCGGCGCGTCTAGCGCGGAAAAGCGAAAAAGCGAATGACGTGAAATAACCACAAATAGTCCGGCGAGTAAACTCACGCGACGCTTTTGGTGTGAACGCACCTTTAGAGTCGGGTCTTCTTGGAAGAGTAGTGCTCGTGCTCGTGCTCGTGCTCGTGCTCGTGCTCGTGCTCGTGCTCGTGCTCGTGCTCGTGCTCGTGCTCGTGCTCGTGCTCGTGCTCGTGCTCGCCATTGTCATGTCGTTAAAAGGCGCCTCGCGAGACTAGCCCTGACGAGAACGCGCAGCCTTGGGCCAAACTACTTTGGCCCCCAGCTGAATCTATTTTAGGATGCTGATTGGCTAAATTGTATGTCACTCATTTATATCTTTAATCAGTAATTGGCTAAACTGCTTCTTAGACCCGCCTCTTTTGGGCCCAGACAGGCGGAGAGGACGTGCAGGAAAAGCATATATTTTGCGCAGATATCCTATTTTACAAATATTACTGGGTATATTCCATATTTCAAAAACACAAATATTGACAATTTGTATAATTTATTATAATAATAATAATAATAATAATAATAATAACAATAATAACAATAATAATAAATTAAAAAACATTTTTTTTTTATTTTGTTTGTGGCTCAAGGTGGGGCCCTCTATTGGCCAGCCGCCACTGGTTCTACCGCTGCCTCTATCGGTTTGTTTGTGTTATTGTGAGACTTTGGTGTTTTAAAGCGTAAGCTCAGACACAATCAAGTCACACAATAACAGAAACTAATGCTTGTTTATATTGTACAGTGGATACATTGGGTTCATATTGCACATGAATGAATAAATGAATGAGGAATTGTCAGTTTTTTAATCCTTCATACTGATATAAACCAGCAGGAAGAACCACAAAAATCATGGCTCAGAAAGTTGAGGAAGACCAAACTGAATCCCACGCACCTGATTCAAGAAGTTGTCTAAAATTGCAATCCCATATTTAATGGGGATGATGGACATCCCCCTCTTCTTCCAGCGGTTCTGCTGGTTGAACTGGTCGACGGCTCTGCGGCGTGCGCCGTAGTCGGACTTGACCTTGCATTCCTCCCAGCAGCGCAGCATGTTCTCCGGGCTGAACTCAAACTTGTAGTGGGTGACCGACGGCCCCTTGTACATGTTGATCTCCCGAATCTGACCAAGAATTCACAAACGATTACTACCGCGGTGCCGTTACTGGTCGTTTGCCGTATGGCGTGGAATATCACCTGGTCTGCAGGGCGGCCCAGCACCGCGGCCACGTCGTTGAGCATGTTCTCCACGATCATGACGCTCTGGGGCACGCCGAAGCCCCTGAAGGCGGTGTTGGAGGGCAGGTTGGTCCTGCAGGCGGCGGCCTGGCCTCTCAGGTTGGGGATGTTGTAGGCGTTGTCGAAGTGAAGAAGGATTTTTTCTACTATCTGGAGGAAGAAGAAGACGATCAATAACATGCTTTTTCTTTATAGCGTCATAATAAACATCACCGCTTTTACCCACCGGGAGAGAGTCATCCACCGTGTTGCCAGCATTGGCGTAGCACTGGATGTCTGCAGCCACGATCCGGCCGTCATTCATGAAACCCACCTGAAAGAAACAACAATCAACACGTTGGATCAATCAAAAACAGCTGAAACAAGGCTGAATTTTTATTTTATTTCTTAAGTTAAAGTTAAATTAAGTTTTGTTTAAACTTTCGTTTAATTCTTTTAATTTAATTGTTTGCATTTCAGAAAATGTATTATTTAAAACCCATAATGTAATATGAAATGCACTAAATGGATTTAGTTTTGACAGATAATAATATTGTATGCAATTTAAGTACTAAAACACTAGTTTAAAAGACCAGAATTATTGTATTATTATTATTTTTGTATATTTACCATTGTTCTTTAATAATAAAGAAAAGTATTTATCTGATTACTCGATGAAATCTGCAGAATATTTGATTTCTAAAATAATCAATATCTGCAGCCCGACTTTGATCATTTTACAAACATGCAGTTTAAGTTTAAGTGGAAGTAAAGTAGCGCATTTAATCATCTTTTCAACCCTTGAATAACTTGTATCCTGTATTTAAAGATGTCCCTTGAGATAAACTTGAGTTGTCGTACTTTGTATTTTCCCAGGACAGGGTGACGGGCTCCGGTGATCAGCATGTCCTCTCCTCGCTCCAGGACGCAGCGGACTGCACGGTTGGTCCTGGACAGAAATTTAGAAACAATTACAATAAAGAAAAAGAAGAATTTAAGACCTTTTCCAAATTTCATTTCAATATACTTGAGGCTATTTCTTGTTGTAAATGAAAAGAGACATCTGATCTTTTTGTAAAGTCATGATTTAGAACCAGTTTACACCAGTTTAAAGGCAGAATGTGAACAGGGCCTTACTTCCACGCAGCCACAGAGGTGATACAAGCCAGTATCGCCGTTTTCATGAGCTTCCCTCCGAAAGCTCCGCCGATCCTTTTGACGTGACAGGTGACTCTGTTGGACGGGATGCTCAGTGTCTCCGCTATCGCTTCCTGCAGTCGGGGAAATGAGACGAAGCAAACTACTTGTGATTCCTCTAAAAGAAGAAGATATTTAGAGAGCTGATAGAAACCTGTGCGTACCTGAGTCATTGTCGGCCACTGAGTGGAGACGTACGCTTTGAACTCAGTCTCCTCACCAACAGGAACGACCAGCATGCTCTGGGTCTCCATGTAGAAATGCTCCTGGCCGCCCATTCGAAACTCTCCTGTGGAAACATGTAAACAAAAGGTGAAAAACACCGAAACCTGTGTTTTAAGTGGGAGGAGTTACAGGACAAGAAGAAGAATGTTACAGCAGCAAAAGCCAACAAATAAAACTGCAATAAATATGAGACAACTTGCTCTCACAGTGATTAAAATGCATTAAATCAACAGTCACGTTGAATAAAACCCACATCTTCTTCTACGAATAGAAAACAGACGTTCACCTTGGTGAACCTGATCAACCGTTTCAAAGGCTTCCGTCACATTTCCACTCTCAATCCTCCTCCGAGGCTCAAAGAAAGACGACTTCTCAATGGCTTCCTGCCACAGTGGGACACAGCAAACGCAATTAAGAAGCTGGAAGAAGCGTCTGGTGGAAGTATTTCCGGATATTAAATGTGTCAGACAGAAGGTAACGTGTACAAAATGATGCACAAAACCAGATTTTTATAAAAACAAGGCGTCTTGACTCCACAGACCTCCGAGGTAAAAACCGGGTCAGGCAGGTCCTCGTAGCCGACCTTCACGGCTGCTGCTCCTCGTTTGGCGTGAGCCCTCGTATCGGCGACCACCGCGCATAACATCTGACCGACGCAGGACACCTGCAGAAAAACAATTAAACCCTCCATCAGAATCAAGACGAGCCCTAAAGATGAAGGACTGTTCAATAACGCTCTACCTCGGTCTCAGCAAGCAGCTCCTCTTCATAACCAAACATTTTACGAACTTTCTGCCCTGGAATATCTTTTGCCGTGACGACGTCGACCACACCGGGAAGCCGCAGAGCCTCGCTCACATCCAGCCCTCTGTCGGATGAAAGAAACGTTCAGAACCAGAAGTGAAGTCAAACAAAAAGAGACCAGAGATCAGACCCCCGTCTCCGTACGTTATTTTAGCGTGCGCTCGAGAGCTGGTGACCAGAGCCAGGAAGAGCTCCCCGTCTGTTGGGGGGATGTCGTCACAGTACACGGCCTCGCCTGTGGCCTGGCTGAGGGCAGAGCGATGCATGATGGGACGCCCCACTGGGTCCTGGTCGCTCTGGTCCTTTGACACAGGCTGAAGAAGAAGAAGAAGAGGAAGAAGAAGAAGAAGAGGAAGAGGAAGAAGAGGAAGCAGTGAAGGTTATTGACTGCTAAGTGTGGGGGGGCGAGAAGTCAAAAAAGATGGACATTTTTTATCAAAGTCTTAGTTTCTTGGGTATTTTGTGACCTGGAACTCCTGCAGGCTGCGTTGGATCTCTCTGGGTAAAGGCTGGACCTGCATCCTCTCAGGAAGCTCATCTGTCATCACTTCCTGCACACACAAACTCTCTGGTAGAAATATCTTGCAGGATCTTGATGTCAGGTGAACATTTACATTTGAGGCAAATAAAATAATGCAATGTTTTTGTTTTTATTTATCTTACCGTTTCTCTAAGTTTCTGCAGGACCTCCAGGTTGAATTTGAAGAGGAAGCTGAGGGTCAACGAGCGACGAAACTCCACTTTTCCTCCAGGAGCCGACGGAGGGAGGACCAACTCGTCCAGGAGGACGTCATAGGCCCGGCTCAGGGTCTCATCATCCCAAGGCCTGAAGGAAACACTCTCTGGGTTGGCTTTTGTTTTTTATTTTGGCCTATTCTGAAAATCAAGACGCCGTCTGGTTGAGGTAGAGAACAAGTGGACAGAAGAAACGCAAAGCAGAACAAGAGCAAACGGAGAAGAAAGAAAGAAAAGAAGGAAGAAACAGAAACCAGAAAAGGAGAAGAAACGGAAACGAAACGCTAGAAATGAAGGATTAAAGCAAGAAGACAGCAAAAGTACCACACTGATTCCACTAAATGATCCTAAAGTGTGCGTGATGAACCTGCCCTCTGACCTTGTGACGATAGCTGCGCAGGTTTTGGTGGCGCTAACGGTGGTCGGCCCCATTCCTCCATAGTAAATACTGACATCCTGAACCAGCCGGGACCCCTCTGAGAAAAACACTCTCATCCCGGTGGTCACTGTGGGGAAGGAGCTCTCCTTCCTCGGAGCCTGGCGGAAAGCTCCAACAAACTCCCCCTGCAGGACAGACAGTGTAGCGGTATTATTAAAACATGAATAAACTGTAAATGGGAGTAGGCTCAGAAGGAATAGTTGTACCTTTCTGGAGAAGGGAATGAAGACAGAAACAACAATCTCTTCTGGCTTCAGGATGGTTTTCCCAAAGCTCACAAAGAAGTCTTGATTCAGAGGAAGCTCTCGTCTTCCTCCTGCTGGATTCAGACAGAACCTCTTAAGAATCAACACGTCGGGACGTGAATCTACATTTATTACGACCAGAACCTGTCACGGCCGCTTACCGTCACAAATGACCCTCACTTTGCAGTTCCCTGCAGCCAAAACAGGGTTCAGGTCTGAGTTTGGGTTTGCACTCATGATGTTGCCCCCGAGAGACTAAAAAGGCAAAAGAAAGAATAAACACATCTATGAAACATTTAACATTTATTCGTAGCGTGGTGAAGTCTACTTACAGCGACGTTACGGATCTGCTGGCTTCCCAAGTCGCCCAGCTGTCGGCTCAGGGCTCGGAACAGTTCGGTCTCCTCCTCTGGAAACTGAGGAGCCAGCTTCTCCAAAAGGGACCGGACCTCAGCGAGACTGCAGCCCGCTCCGACCCAAACACCTGGAGAGGAGCCGGGAGGTCAACCAACAAGAGCTGCAGCTTTGGTGCCGAGGAGTTTTAGAAGCCCTGGTTGTAGATGACAACACCAGAAGTCTGCCGAAATGGAAAGTACAAAAGGGGGTCGCTCACCCTGGGGTGTCTGAGTGACCTCAAACAGCTCCATGACTCTGGTTGGAGATATTATCAGCGGATGCAGGATGCCTTTGAACTTTATGTCTGGACCTTGAACACAAAGCAGACAAGAGCTACTTAAGATATAGCAGCACTTTATAATCAGAACACATTATTTTACGACACCAGACGCAAAACAAAAGGCATTTTGTCAACTGAGGACGTTGTTTCCTCGTGAAAAAGACCCACAACTTTTGTTTCAAGGTTTGTTTTGTCACCATTCTGTGAAAACAGAAATCCCCTTTTTCTAGTTTAGATTAAATATATAAGGTTTATAAACCTGACTTTAATCTGAGAGAAAATCCAAGTTTTTAACTCGTCAATTTGTACGTTTTTCTCGTAAATTTACCTCTTTAATCTGAATTTTTTTTCTTATAAATGTATAACTTTAATGTGGGGATTTATTTTCCTCTAAATATCATCGCCCTCTCTGACGGCCCACATCCCGGCCTTATTAAGAACCTTTCACATTTTCCCCGGTGTAAATCACGATACATTTGTGTTGTAGATTCACAGTGGCACCACATGAATTCCTCTAAATGTATTCTACTTGTTGAAGAGGCGACTCTGGCCCGTCTCTCTGTAATAAACTGACCGATGTTGGTGTTTCCCACGACCAGCGGAGCTTTAGGGTTCCTGGTCTTGAGCTGGATCAGCTCCTCCAGGGAGGCGGGGGACACCCAGCTCATCCTCTCCCCGTGAAAGGTGAGTGTCTTTGGGTCCGCCGCCTCTGCCATCAGCTGTGGAGAAAGTGCAGCACTGATAGTGAGCCAGCTGATAACACAGGACCTGATGTGTGAGTGGACACGGAGTCAAATGTTAACTTATGACTTACAATCAGTTCAGGGGGGAAGATGAGCTCCTGTGTCGGGTCCAGTGGGAGAAACTCATCTTTGTCAAACAACTGGGGCTTTTCCTGCAGCACATTATGGACAAAATGTCAGAGGAGGGTGTGACAGGTATTAGGTACAAGTTAGATGGCAACAAAAAAGGTACGATACGATTACAAAGAGGCATCAGAGCAGAGGAAGAAGAAGGAGACAAGAAGATAGAAAAGAGTCAAGAGAAGGATCATGAAAAAATATATACAAGAAATGAACACAAAGATCTTTAAAGATTTAAATACGGAACAGACGGATAAATAACAAACCACTCACACGCTCTGGTTCATCAGCATTTTGCTCTCCATTGAGGCAACAGTCTCCGCCTCCATTGGCTCGGCAGCAGTTGGCTTCCTGTTGGGATCGATCGCAGCAATCATCACATCGTCCTTTAGATCTGAAGTTTTAGTCGCTCGTGAAGCGATCCGATCTTTGATATTTTAAGTTTACTTATTTTGGGTCGCAGAGCCGAGCTTCGTACCTGACAGAAGGTCCTGCAGCCGTCCACGATGGGTCGATATCCAGTGCACCTGCACAGCTTACCTGAACAGCAACAGCACACAGTAGGAGAGGACTGGGTGCATTTCATGTTTGTGTGGAAGGACAGACTTGTTGTGTTCACATGTGTATGAATAACTGGACTATAACCAGAATAAGGCACAACCATGGCACCATTCTTTCCTTCTTGTTGTTACCTGTAAACGTGACAGTACATCGATATAATAGGAAACAAACCAGCGAGAGCCTGAGTGATGTCCTCCATGGTGGGCTGAGGCTTGTTCCTCAGCAGAGTGTAGATGGACATCACCATCCCCGGAGTGCAGAAGCCGCACTGGGAGCCATGAGCTTTCGCTATTCGCTCCTACAAACACAGCATCCACAGTTTAGGGCCCCTAGAAACGGCTTTAAGTCTTACATTTCTTCTTCAGCTAGCTGTGCTTTTGCTTTAAACAGGAAGTTTGGTTGAAGCTGTACATCTGAAAGGATTTAAAGTTGTTTGGGAACTGAAGCCGTTATCTTTGCTCAACAGACTCCATTGACAAAACAGTGTTTTTACCACTTGGAACACAGGAGCTGCCTCGACCGGTGAGTTTGATTATGTTATTGTGTGACTTTGGTGTTTTAAAGGGTTAATTCAGATTCACCAAAGTCACACAATAACACAAACAAACTCACCTGTCGATGCAGCGGTAGACCAGCAACTCCTGTGTTCTAAATAGTAAAAACATGTTTTTTCTCAATGGAGTCTGGTGGCGCTGAAGAGAGCATCGATAAAGTCTGTCTGACAGCAAAGAGGTGAAAATATTCTAAAATGTGAAACATCACAACTGATCCTTCAAGCTGGCTCAGTTAATGTCACTGTACTTTGTTAAAGTGAACACAGAGAGACGTGACAGTACAAGGAGGAAGACATAATAAATACATCTCTACCAAGTAGCGTAGGAAGAGCCCTGACCTGCACAGGGTGGATCCTGGTCTTGGTGCTGCCGATGCCCTCCACCGTGGTGACGGCGGCTCCGTGAAGCTGGCAGAGCGGCAGCAGGCAGGCGTTGACCGAGTAATGTCTGATGGTACGGTGAAGTTAAACTGTGCTGCCGGATCTGACACTCAGTAACCTGCAGGAAACACTTCAGTGTACTTCTGTCCTGGATTATACTACCAGCACTACTACTACCACTACTACTACTTGTACTACTGCTACTTTTACTGTTACTGGGAACGTAAAAGCTGGTTTTATTTAACTGAAACAACAGTTGACGAGGAAAGGAGGGGAAGAGGTAGTGGCATCGACCTGTCAATCAACTTGTAGCCCCGCCCTAAAGCCTCCCCTGCTTTATGGTCTGTTTGACTCTAAATGGACCATAATTTACTAAATGAACATCATGCTGTATTGAAGAAGACTTGAAACTAGAGATTGAGACATAAACTCATGTTTACAATGTTTACTGAGGGAATAAATCAAGAGAGAAGTAGAGTCATTTTCTATAGACTTCTATACAACCAGAGGAGTCGCCCCCTGGTGGTCAGGAGAGAGAATGCAGCTTTAACACATGAAGCTTTGACTTCTATACAACCAGAGGAGTCGCCCCCTGGTGGTCAGGAGAGAGAATGCAGCTTTAACACATGAAGCTTTGACTTCTATACAACCAGAGGAGTCGCCCCCTGGTGGTCAGGAGAGAGAATGCAGCTTTAACACATGAAGCTTTGACTTCTATACAACCAGAGGAGTCGCCCCCTGGTGGTCAGGAGAGAGAATGCAGCTTTAACACATGAAGCTTTGACTTCTATACAACCAGAGGAGTCGCCCCCTGGTGGTCAGGAGAGAGAATGCAGCTTTAACATATGAAGCATTGGATTCACTCGGCAGAACCGGAGGTTGCCGCCTGGTCCTGACCCCCCAGGTTGGGAACCAGTGTCGTGTACTTCATAAGTAGTTAGTGTGGCACTGGGATGTAGAGCTTTAAAATACCAGATTTTGGTTCATCATAAAGGATACGTGATGGTTTTGGTAGCCGGTTGGTGGCGCGACAACATGACTGTGCACGCCCCGCAGCCTCCGCCGCCGCAGCCATACTTGGTTCCAGTCAACCTCACTGAGGTCACAGTCAAGGAAGTCACCAGAGGTGTTGAGGCCTGTAGGTGGCGCTCTCACATCAACGTGACATTCAGTCATTAAAGAAACATGTTTGAAGGATACGCTTCTCTCTGAGGAAGGACAACAGCGTGGTTTCAGGGTCCGCATTGTTCTCCGTTACCTGTTTCAAGAAGAAGGAGAGTTTTTTAAGTTGTATTAAATGTAATAGCTCTTATTTGATCCGTTATTGCTTTTGTATGAACTGTTACGTTAAACTTCAACAATTGTTAAACCAATAAATGTGCAAAAAATAGCTGAGAATTAGATAAAAAAAAACACAGATTGTGGTATTTCACAATATCAGATACTCGTGATATTATCTTACTACTTTCATAGAGTTACACACATATTTAATAGTTGCAACTTGCAGA
The DNA here is from genome assembly GCA_016806645.1 of Ophiodon elongatus. Classification (NCBI taxonomy): domain Eukaryota; kingdom Metazoa; phylum Chordata; class Actinopteri; order Perciformes; family Hexagrammidae; genus Ophiodon; species Ophiodon elongatus. The sequence continues at coordinate 1,740,943 of JACSYO010001808.1, read as the reverse complement.
AAAGGGCTGCGACTAACTTAATTATTTTCATTAATGTTTAGTCTATAAAATAACACAAAAGTCTTCAAAATGTCTCGTTTTTTTCTACCCAACAGTCCAAAGATTAAACATCATATATAACCTGAGTATCCTCACATTTGAGAGACTGGAATCATTTAAGAAAAGATTAATCGATAACTAATATAGTTCAGCGATTAACTTTCTTGCAGCTCTAAAGTTCAAACGTCCTGCATCCAAATTTCAGAACTATTTCATGTAATTTATCATGTTGAATCTTCGTCTTTTTATGAAATTATTTAAATCGCTCTACATTTCGTTAAGGTTTTTATTTAAATGCTGCTTACTGCTTCTCAGTCAGGGGAGGAAAGGGATGAGTTATCTTTTATTTTTTTAATTTGTGTGATGTTTAAAGTACAATTAATCTGCCTTACTTCACTCTTTTTATTTGCTTGCTTTTCCTTTTACTCATTGCAGATAAACAAGTTAAACCATTATTGATTATATATCACGACTGACTGCAAAGAGTGACCTCAGTTCAACTGTCGTTATCGTTGTTCCTGCAGCGCTGTACAAAAACATGTCATGTGACCAAGTTTTAAGAAAACAACTACCTGTTCATGACTAAGTAGCTAAATGTGAAATATACCTTTTTCCCGTTGATGAAGAAGCACAGAATATCTCCTTCTTTCTCTGAAGACATCTTTGAAATTTTGATACTTTGTCAAAACAAAAGTTCAAGTCAGTCTGAATCTACACGACTTCCGTCTGTCAGGACTTTCAAAATAAAACAAATGGAGTTCAGAAAAGGTCCAAAAGAAAAGAATATATATATTTACTCAAGCATTTAAGTGGTACTTTGCTTTAGTATTATTAGTGACATTTATTCATATGTTTGCATGTATACCCAAATTTTTCACATAAAAAAACTTTTAAATATATACTTTATGCTTCAAATAAATGCATCAGAACAACATAACAAAATTGTAAAATAAAATAAATTAAAATAGAATAAAATGTGATTTCAAAAGTAAGCTAAAAAGATATATTTGTCTAGAAATATACAAATTTAAATGTAATTTTTTATATAATTACTTTAAGTATATTCACATCGTGGTATTTTAGGATGTGAGTATTTTAATATTTCACAACACAACGCCACGCTTTTATTTTAGATGTAATATCAGTGAATTTCCTGAGCCACACTGCTGCCTGTCTCTGACTTGATCCATCAACTGGAAATCCCCCACCTCTCAACTGAAATGACCTCGTGAATAAAACCATTTTAAAGGAAGTGGGAAAAATCATAACTAAAGAATCTCAATAGTATCCACTGCCATTAACAGAAACAAATAATCACATTAACTGTAATTCTAGTTGAGTATCTTTGTGTGTTTTAGTCTCATGTTTTTACTGTTTACATTTTATTAAAGACACACACATGGAAACTAAAAGGGTGTTACAGCAACTAACTGTAAATATGTTTTATGGTAGATTTAAGTGGCATTTCAGATGCAAAACAAAACTTGCAACGTCGTCTACATACTGATACACGTTGAACTTTGATCAATCTTTTATGATAGGAACAATGAAAGATGAAAATGCAGCCTAACACCAACAACAATCCACGTAACGTAAGTATTACTCAATAATGATCCAATTCTTTGATGACGCACAGACAACCTCTTGTTGACTTTGCTGTCATCTAGTGGAACTCTCTACATGTGCACCATACATTGGGTTTATTTTATTTTACTAAATTATTTTGTTTTACTAAATTATTTTATTCTACTAAAATATTTTTGCTTTACTAAATGATTTCATTTTATTCATTTATATTTTTATTTTTATTTTTCTATTCTTCTATTTTTTTTAAATTTTATTTTAGTTATTTATTCGTTTATTTTTGTCTTTTTGATTGGTTTTATTGTTTCATCTATTGTACTGCTTTATCAGGGTTTATCTCTTACCTTTGTCTTGCTTTGTTGAGCTTTCTGTTTCTTTTTGCCTCACTTTTGTTGTCTGTCAAAGCACTTTTACAGGTGCTATATAAATAAAGTTATTATTATTATTATTATTATTATTATTATCTAATTCTGTCAAGCTGAAGACGAGTAAAGTGAAGCCTTTCTTGGTCTGGTGTGACCAACAGCTTGTTATATCATTTAGCATTATTGCCCTGTGAAGCTAATGTAAGTTAAAGTACTCCTCCTTATATTTTAATGATGTCAAAAGTAGGTTTGCACCACAGGGAAATCATAAAAATGGGGAACTCCCTCTCGTGTGCATGTTTATACAACAGGTATCTGATGTCAGAGTTACGGGGCACGTTTCTCTGATTTAGAATGTCACTGTTTTATCTCAAGGTTGGCTCATTTGAACAATAATTAACTTCAGGCTAAAAACTGAAAGGTCAAAGGGCATTTCTAGAGCAGAGGATTCACTCCACTCAGTCCGGACGAAGCTCATCAAACAGTGAGTACATGGTTTTGGGTTTTTTTTTTTAATGAAAGAATGACTGTTGGATGATTTGATTGTAATTATTGATTGTTATGTTTGAGTAGAACTGCATAATATTCTATATATTTACAGCTGAAAGTGTTGCCATGTGTTATATTTTAAGGTAAACACAGTTTAAAGGTAAATGCAGCTATTCCATTCATTCAGGTGAACTCACAGGTTGTACAGAGACCTTTAAAAGTGGAAGTAGAGCATTGTAAGCATTTAAAACAGTAATTATTGTAAGAATTAGAGATGTCTGGAGGGCAAATTACAGCTGGAGGGAACACAGGTTGTTTAAATATATCCTTCATGCACAACATCTGAAAATCATGTTATTTTAAAGTGAAATAAGTGAGGTTTTGTTTGTCCAAACACATGTTTGATGCAGAATATGATGTGCAACATGCTTATTGAGTTCATTTCCCAATGCACACATAAATGTTTCTACATTCTGGAAAATGTATTTTGGACCCTCGATCCTCCCGTCTGCTCTGTATGTACACATTTCTTGGGAGATAATAAACCTTGATAAGCAGACGGGGTTTAAAAGAGATTGTGAAACCTAAAACCAGACTCATGGAGACAGAAACAAAATAGATTTAGATGACAATTGCAATTAATACTTTGAAGGAAAAATATGTTTAGTTTTTGAGTAAACTTACATAAATATACATTTAGAGTTAGTTATTTTAAACATCAAGTTAGCATATTGTTGTTGTTGGTGTACTTCCTCTCTCTGCAGGCCAGCAGCCTCCCAATCCCGCAGCCATGGACCAGTTTGTTGGTTTAACTCCGAGACAAACGTTGGAGCGAGTTTCATCTTTCCTGGGCTGCAGTCCGACCTCTGCAGAGGTGGCTGCTTACCTGGACCATCATGACTGCCTGAGGCATCTCAGGAAGGAGTTCCTGGTGCCCAGAATTGCAGATTTGCCTCATAGTGAGTAAAAAAACAATGCAGTAAAATATATTAATGTTTAATATCTGAGATCTGTTTGGATGCAACTTGGTCTGATGTTTCTGTAGCCGATCTCTCGCTGGTCGATGGCGCCAAGGAATGCATCTACCTGGTGGGAAACTCGTTGGGGCTCCAGCCCAAAATGGCCAGGAAGTACCTGGAGGAGGAGCTGGACAAGTGGGCCAAGACGTATGTCGACTCTTTCTTTTTTAACTTTTCACCAAAAGCACTTCAATAAAGACGAGTGTTGAGTGACAGTGCCTGGAACAAACTCTCTCCACAGGGGGGTCCATGGTCACATAGAAGGCTCTCGGCCCTGGGCGTGGGCGGAAAACAACATAGAGGACCTCATGGCTGAGATTGTTGGTAAGAGACACTGTTTTAGTTCAGAGTCTAATTTATTTACCTGGAAGCTCATATGTGCTGCTCATACACCTGTTGTTGTTTCTGTGGAGCAGCTCGTTGAGGTCACTGCACTTTCTGTGGAGTTCAAAGTACACATGAAGGTCTTTAAACAAATCTGCAGTTAGGAAACAGTCTGTTGGGATTATTATTTTAAGTATTTATTTTCAGTTATTTCTGCATATATTTATGTATTCTTTTTTTTGCATGAAGATTACTTAATGTATTTATTCATTCAACTATTCAACTATTTCCTTCTAGAATTTCCAATTCTATTCTTTCTTTTATTAATTTCTCTCTATATATACACATTTATTTTCCAGATTTATAGTCTTTCATGGCGCTCCTATGATTCCATAATTCAAAACAAGAAAATAAAAAATGTTGAATGTGTAATTCATATTCTGTATTGTGTCATGCACACAGTTTATAGGACAGTACAGCCAACATGGACATGAACACTAAAACTATTGTTCAGAATTACCTGAGGAACTCATCAGAGAGGGACATTTTCAATGAAATGATCAAATACTGAACAATAAAACATGTTTCTTACAGGAGCTAAAGCGGAGGAGGTGGCGCTGATGAACGGCCTGACAGTTAATTTACACCTTCTGCTGGTAACGTTTCACTTTCACCAAAACAGGTTTTATCCACTAAAGATCGTCAGAAGTCGACAACTGTGTAAAAATAATGATTGAAAATACAAATACAAAGAGAGAACAAGAAGTTGGAACCTTGCCATGCAAGTGTGTCATATCAATTAAACTGAATCCACTGTGGACATTTAATCCAGATCAATAATAAATGTCCTTTCATGTCATTATTCTGCAGCTTTCCTTCTACAAACCGACAGACGCTCGGCACAGAATCCTCCTGGAGGACAAGGCCTTCCCCTCAGACCACGTGAGTAAACATGCCGACCTTCTGCTCGGGTCAAGGTCCCACGCACCCAAACTAAAGCACCAGTTTATTAAACCTTCCTGTGCTGCTGCATTGTAGATAAAATCCCTTTATGGTTGTGCTAATGCTGCACTTCTGACTCCAGCAGCTCAAAGGTAAACATTAATTGGATGTTTAAAAGGAGGTGAAAACACAGAGGAAGGCTTTTACAAGGAACAAGGATGTGTGTTGTCAAAGGCAGCGGATAAATCCACTATATTATTTACTGCAATGCATTTTCTGCACACCAGAAGAATACAAGAAGAGAAATGGTTAATTCTGGTGCTCTTATCAAGGATATCATAAGATGTCATCTCTCTCCACTGGCAGCCATCTTGGTTTCAGAGTCGTTGTGTTAAGTAGAAGGAGTGAATATTAATGTTCCTCTTAACTCTTCTCTCAGTATGCCGTAGAGTCTCAGATCCGGCTGCGAGGCTTCAACCCTGAGAAGAGCATGCTGCTGCTGTCACCCAGACCGGTACTGCTGCTGTCACCCAGATCTTAGTCATGATTCTGGGAAAACAAAGTGCTTTCATGAATGCTATGCTATGCTATTCACAGTTATTATTTGCATTTAATAACTGAGGAGGGTGAGGTAAATAATGCTTCTGTTCAGGGAGAAGAGACTCTGAGAACTGAGGACATCCTGGAGGTGATCGAGAGGAAGGGCGAGTCCATTGCTGTGGTGATGTTGAGCGCGGTGCAGTATTACACCGGCCAGCTGTTCGACATGGCCGCCATCACTGAGGCCGGCCACAGGAAGGTAACACAAGGACAAACCTGTCCCCTTTCTTCTGGTGTTTCCTGATTTCATACTTCATATCAATCAATTGCTCAAACTTACATTCCTGCATACGTTCATCAGTGGTCAAGTACTTTTTCAGGTACTTGTACATCTATTTCTATTTTATTCTTCTCTATACATCTCAGAGGGAAGTTAGACATAGTTTTAATGCATTTTGACAAATTTAGCTGCATTTAGTTACTTTGCACAGTCAGATTAATAATTGAAAATATAAATAAATGATATAATTACCTATTAAACTACCCAGCAGAATTTGATGAAATTAGCTGCAACATGAAAGGGATGTACAGATGGATGCATTACATAAAATAATAGTATACTTTATAGATACTAATAAAATAATAGTATATTTTCATGCTAATGCAGTAGTATTTCTACTCTGTTGTATTGTTACTTTTACTTCCACGACTTGTTGACATGTTCATTTGCATGTAAACAGTTTTCTTTTGCTTGCCTTGTTTTCAGGTAAAAATCAGACGTTTCATAGAAAAAACTAAAACAAATTTGGAAAATCGTCCAGAAATGAATTGTTTAAAAAATTGTCCAGAAATGAATTGTTTAAAAAAAAAAAAAGAAGAATATGACGCGTCCCTGTTTGTCCGTCAGGGCTGCTTCGTGGGTTTCGACTGCGCCCACGCGGTGGGGAACGTCGAGCTGAAGCTGCACGAGTGGGGAGTCGACTTCGCCTGCTGGTGCTCCTACAAGGTCAGCTGACAGGCCCCCCCCGGGGCCTCCGCTGATGACGTCATCAAACGTGCATCCACGTATGACCGCATATGAGAGCACGGAGACACGTGCGCGGCACGCTGCATGTGTAAGTGATGACTGACTGTCTTCTCGCAGTACGTGAACTCAGGCGCTGGAGGACTGGCCGGGGCGTTTATCCACGAGAAACGCAAAGACTCCGTGAAACCTGCGTGAGTCCTCACACATCTGCAAAGGAACGATTAAATAAATGTGGGAATATAAAGAGGAATAAATAATAGAATGAACTGAATCGGGCAAGGAGGGAAATGTATATGAAATTAGAAAAATCAAATACATTTTAGAAAATATACAGAAACATTTTTTGTAATTTATATGCAAAAAATAAACAAATATATATTTTAATGAATTAATTAAAATATTATTTATTTCTCTTTATATTTCCGCATGTTTTATAAACAAATATATTCTTTTATTTATTTCTATTTTTACTTCCATATTTTTTTTATAGTTTTTTTTCTGTATAGCATTATGTATATCTTCCTAAATAAATAAATAAATAAATGTATATATATATATATATATATATTATTATATTTACATTATTATATTTATATTTATATATATATATATTTAAGTTTTTTTTCTTTTTAGTGCTCTCACTGAGGACCAATTAACTAAAATTTGCTGAAAAATGTATTTTCCCCAAACTAATTGATCACATGAAGATATTTTAGCTCTGAGAAGCGAACAGTTAATGTCTCTAAATATACAAATATGATTTTTACATAATTAACGTCTTCTGTTTCCCGCAGGCTGGTGGGATGGTGGGGTCATGACCTTCAAACTCGGTTCCAGATGAATAACCGTAAATACAATAATAGTTTTGTCGTGTTTGTATATGACACACTTGATGCTAGTTTGTCTCTAATATTAAATAAACTTCACCTTTCTGAAGCCTCTGATGTGATTTTAAAAGTTGTATTTTTCTGCCATCTTGTGGTCTCATTGGATATTACATCTATAATTCATCCTTGGCACTGTACTCTGAATATTGAGGGTTAAAAGACGCACGCATCTCCACATGTGTCTGTTGTTAAATGCCTCAAACACAAACTGTGACGGTGTCTTTTTCTTTGTGTGATCTCAGAGTTGGAGCTGCAGCCTGGAGTGAACGGCTTCAGACTGTCAAACCAGCCCATCCTGCTGGTCTGCCCCCTGCAGGCCAGTCTGGAGGTACTGCACTGCCTTCATTAATGCCAGATTGAATGAGTTCACAGCAGAGAAAATGGTTTAGAAATATGATACATTCTTCATGCATTACTTATTTAAAATCCTGTGAAATGTCAACTTGTCATCTTTCTAACAATGCATTTCTTTCAAATAAATTAAATAGGTTTTATATGGTTTATTGACATTAAAAAGCAAACTAATTTTCATTCAACCCTCGAAGACAAACTTCTAGTTTGTGTAAAAAATCCCCACATTCTTCACTGCATGTCAACAACGTGACCATCAGATAACATTAAGTCTTCTTGAGACGTGATTTACAATATTTTTCCAGGTGTTTAAGATGACCAGTATGCAGGCGTTGCGCAGGAAGTCCCTCCTGTTGACGGGCTACCTGGAGTACCTGATCCTGCAGTACTACACCGAGGACCCAGCTCAGCCTCACAAACCTCACATCCGCATCATCACGCCCTCTGACCCTCAGCAGAGAGGCTGTCAGCTCTCACTCTGCTTCTCCATCCCCGTCACAGAGATCTTCCAGGAGCTGGAGAGGAGGGGCGTCGCTGTGAGTATGGAAGAGCTTTTAGTAGAGTGTTATTGTGATGGAAGAGCACCAACAGGCAGGAAACCCCAACATCACATCCGTCTGAATCTGAGATTAGCAGCAGTGCTGTGGGACCTCCAAAGTATAGAAAAAACATTGATATTACACAACTTCCACGTAGGTTTTCACATTCATATCTGGTGCATATCGCTCATAAACATAGTAGGAGAAAAGAAAAAACATTTAACAGGATGGGATGTGCCTTTTCACATTATTATGCATCAAAAAGATCTTGACCCTGATCTTCATAGCAAAATGTGGAGGATTGAAAACAAAACAAAATGGAGAAAAGACAAAAAAAACCCTCAATTTAGCTACAAATGAAATAAAAATATTTAAAATCCACATTATTTGAACTGCAAACACATATTTGGGTGCATTGTATATCGATGGACAGAGACTCTGTGTTGAGAAAGCAGGAGGTTCACACAGCTTACAGCAGTCTCATGAAAGTGACCCACAGCCAATCAAAACATGGTGGATGTGCCTGCTCATGAACTGTGTTGTGGTCCTTCAGTGTGACATGAGGGAGCCCAGCGTGCTGCGCATCGCTCCGGTGCCGCTCTACAACTCCTTCAGCGACGTTCATCGCTTCATAGAAACACTGGGATCCGCTCTCACTGCCTGCAGACGGTGAACCAGGAGACGTCTAACCCACGGACCGCTGCAGACTCTGCTGCAGGGAAAACTTACCAAACCTGGAAAACAGTGGATGCTTTTTTTTGTATCTGCTATTTTACTTACTTGAATCTTGCAAGCCTCGTTATCTTCACCATATACGTCTTTGTTAGGATGCATCTGTGGAAATGAAATTGTTTACACCAATTAAAGTGAAGTAAAGAAGTCTGAGCTGAAGGAGTTTCTGGTGAACCTGCATGATGTCATCTGGTTTCAGCACAATGACCGAAGAGGAGCTTTAAGAATAACTATAGAGACAATCTTCTCTCTGATGGAGGTCAGTTAACAGTTCCTCACTGTAACTTTAATAGTACTTATGTACTTTTACTTTAGGAGGATTGTAAAGCACCTGAAGCTCTCAGGTCAAAGGTCACCAGGACAGAATCACTAGGCCTGGAGCAGTTAGGGGAAGACGGCCCCCCCCACATTGCATTTGTTCTGGTCCTACCCCCCCCCCCCCACCGTGACCCTGCTCTCCAGTCGAGCGTTGGGGTGCGACACCCAGAGAGCTCGCAGCATGGGGTTTGCAAATCACACGATTTTGGGGCAGAGAAATGTGATGAGACCCCCGTTTCCTCCCTCCTCACCCGGCTGTACATTACACACATGAGTTAGCCGCCAGTCCTCCTTCACCAATTAACACCTACTTTATTATAACGTCGACTTCTCTCTAATGTTCTTGCATGTGTTTATGCACTATTACCTTGACGGATGCCTATTCCACGATTAGACATAATTGGCATATCAATATGCAAAACCTAAATGGATTAACCTTCTTTAAAACTAATGAGCACTTGCATGCCCAGCTGGGGAATGGACCAGAATTAGCATTTGTCATCTTTTAGGAGTGATGTGGGAATAAATAATTGAAGAGAGGGTGGGTATTGTCTTTCCTTGGGCTACTTGAGCGTAAAGTGACTGTACTGTTAAAAAAGGAAGAAGAGGGAGATATGCAGATTTACTGTCTGAACGATGACGGTGAGCAAAAAATACAAAGAAGCTGTGTCTCAAAGAGGAGGAGGAGAAAGAAAAACTAGAGCTTCATGAGATTTATTTATTTTTGGGGTATTTTGAGTAGCATTCAGAGGTATACAGGTGTCTAAAACAGGAGAGATAAATACATGGTGATCATAATGTTGAGTAAGTTAAATCACATGAATACAAAAAAGTAACATTCAATATTATTCTTAACAATAAGTGGTAATGTGAAAAAAGTAAAGTATTCACGCTGTTATTTTACTTTTTATTAAACAAACCGGTGACAAACTAAACAGACCACGTTGTAACAAAAATAAGACGTATGAAAGCAGATGTCACGAGTATAATTTAATGTGGTAAATACAATAATAAGAAACCAACAAACAGAAAGATAAACATATACAATACATATTATAATAACATGAATGGCATTCTTCTCTTTGTGGATCAATGGTAATATGCATTAAAGAGGATAATGTTGATGGTCTGTGGCAGCAATGCCTCTGATCAACAGTCACATGATCGATAACTGACAGATTGACGTGTGAACCAACCAGCGGCTGAAGCGCTGTCCACGTGACACTACTTAGCTCAGGTGGACTAACGGACCCGATGACGTTTCCAAGATGGCCGACAACGACCTGAGCGGTTACTGCTTCGTGGAGACGAGACCAGAGGAGAAGGGAGGCTGGCAGCTAACGTTACTTGTGAGTTATGACGGCAACCAGGGGATGAACGGACAAAACAACAACAACAACAACAACAACAACAACAACAACGTACAGTTGGTAGTTTGGCTGTTTGGGGAGAATAAACAAACTAATGTGGAGCTCCAGTCTCCATTAGACCCTGATCCTGGTGAGTTATCCCTGAGGGTGATGGCCGGCCCGTTTTCTCTGACATTTGTTCTCCAGACCAGATCTTACTGTGCACGTGTCGTATCCCCATGATTAAGTTTAGATCTCCTCTTTTAAGTCCCTTTAGCTGGCCTAAAAAAATGACGTCATCCCTGCACCAGTCTATTATTCCATATAATTTATGCAGTACGCCCCCTAGTGTTCAACGCAGGGAAATGTATCTCTTTACGGACGGATCGAAATAAATTGTCAGATTTGTGAAATATTTAGTAAAAACCACGTGAACCTCAACGCATGCACTCTAGAAAAGTTACACAGCCAGCTAGCATGCTACTAATGTAGCATGCTAGCCTTTTCACTGGCAAATAAATGGAAACATATTTACCACGAGGAAGTTTGTTTATTCTCCCCAAACAGCCAAACTACCGACTGTACGTTGTTGTTGTTGTTGTTGTTGTTGTTTTGTCCGTTCATCCCCTGGTTGCCGTCATAACTCACAAGTAACGTTAGCTGCCAGCCTCCCTTCTCCTCTGGTCTCGTCTCCACGAAGCAGTAACCGCTCAGGTCGTTGTCGGCCATCTTGGAAACGTCACCGGGTCAGTTAGTCCACCTGAGCTAAGTAGTGTCACGTGGACAGCGCTTCAGCCGCTGGTTGGTTCACACGTCAATCTGTCAGTTATCGATCATGTGACTGTTGATCAGAGGCATTGCTCTCTTTAAACTACTGACGATAACAAAGTGGGAAATAATCATAAAGTGTGACATCATCAACAGTTTTCATAATGTTCACTTTTACTGTTACTGACTTCTCCACGGTCAGAAATGGACCGCAAGCTGAAAAACATTGTAGACAATATCCATTTATTTAGATATTCCAGAAATATTCTGATATACTGCAGCTTTATTCTAACTTTGCACAAAGAAGACATAATTTGACGAACACATACAATTTAAAGGGAACTCAGTTTTAACAGTTCAATGGCCCTCTGACGAAATAAATACACTGATGCGTCTTTCTACTTCTTCAAAGACTTAAAACCTTGAAATGTGTGGTACAGTGTGTTTTTTATGGATTTGAGATTTGAGTTTTGCACTGCAAAAATAAAACAGATATTTTCTTGGGTTGACACGGAGACAGAGACGTTTTCTCACTGCATTTCCTTTGTGGTGATGTCGAACATTTTGGGTCTTAAATCAGGTAGAAATGGGAGTAATGTGTGCTTTTATTAAGAATCCACTTTGAATATTTGTTGTTGTAAACTGCATTAAGACACCTCCCCAGAGGCTGCATCATTTCCTCTCTATTCCCACTGCATACGGAAACAGAACACAACCTCTAAGTACCCAAATGAGCACTATATCTGACGTCAGCCAATCACAACACACCGTGCGTTGGTGTGACTTATGGCACATATTCATCCTGTATTATGCGATTCAACATCATCGTCATGACGTTTGATGAAAGGGGTGAAGCAGGGTCAAATGGACACGTTTCACAACACAAAAATGTGTTCAAAATAAATACTGAGATTATTGAACAATTGAGAGTTTTTATGCCTATACTATACTGCAAGTTTGCTACTATGATTTGTTTTATTACATACTATGGCTTTTTATGACATATTTCTGACATGCTATAATATAACTTTTTTTCTGAAAATAAATAAACTACTATTCCATTTTGTGATTCTTAATGAAATACTTTACCATTACTTTTAAATTTATTTTTATGACATAATATTAAATATTTTTCTGAGACTATTTCTGCTTTTACTTTTTTCTGAAATATATCATGACATATACTATGACATTCTATACTTATCTTTCATGACATACTGTGATTTAGTAAGATTTTGTAAAACTTTTTATGACATACTATATGATTTATTTCTGAAAGTTGTTATTTTATGCTATAGAATGACATGTTTATTGACATTTGTTCTGACTATATTTTGAATTTCTTTCATAACATACTACCGTAGAACATTTTTATGGCTTTTCTTTTAAGAACTACTCTGACACCACTAACAAGAACTACAACAATACTTGTAATTTGCCCGAGAGCACTTGAACAACTCCTACAACTACTGAGAATAATGGAGTTGATAGTTACCAAATTATATATTGGGTCATACATTGATAGTCTGATCATGTCGTCACAATTTGCCTGGTGTGACAAAATTATTTTTTTGATCCCAATATTTTTAAATGTTATTTATAACATTTAATGACACTTAATTATGAATTTTTCTGATATACTATCGTATCCCATTTTTTTATGCCATACTATACCATGACCTTTTTATGACATTTTTTATTAGACTATCTTTAATTTTTGTATGCAATACTTCATCATGCCATTGTCATGACGATGACTTTTTATGACATCACATTCTGCCATTTTAAAGGCAAACTATACTATTATATTTTCAAAGACTTTTTTTATGACATACAATGTGCCTGGATGATGACGAGGAGTTAAAAAAAATATCTTTAAAAAACAAAGAAATGAAGATCAAGAGAAGATTTAGCCTTGCTGGTGTCTCCTTACTCTGACTCGGTCCAGCGTCCTCAGCTTGTGTTGGACTTTGTCTCGGAGGCGGCTGAGCAGCTTCTGATGAGCCTCCCTGTGCTTCTCCAGCTGCTCCTCCAGCATCTTCTGGAGGATGGAGACACAACAATACACATTACAGACACACAATCCTTCATATATATAAAAATCCTGTCTTTTGACTGTTGTGGTTTCCAGCTGTTTACAGACGGTAGTTTGTTTTTCAGGTTGGAACTGGAGAGCCTTTTCTGAGAGTGCAGACCAGATCTTACTGTGCACGTGTCGTATCCCCATGATTAAGTTTAGATCTCCTCTTTTAAGTCCCCTTAGCTGGCCTACAAAATGACGTCATGCCTGCGCCAGTCTATTATTCAATATAATTTATGCAGTACGCCCCCTAGTGTTCAACGCTGGGAAATGCATTTATTTACGGATGGATCTAAATTAATTGTCAGATTTGTGAAACATTTAGGAAAAAGCACGTGAACCTCAACGCATGCACTCTAGAAAAGTTACACAGCCAGCTAGCATGATACTAATGTTGCATGCTACGAATGTAGCATGCTAGCCTTTTCACTGGCAAACAAATTTACCACGAGGAAGTTTGTTTATTCTCCACAAACAGCCAAACTACCGACTGTACGTTGTTGTTGTTGTTGTTGTTGTTGTTGTTGTTGTTTTGTCCGTTCATCCCCTGGTTGCCGTCATAACTCACAAATAACGTTCGCTGCCAGCCTCCCTTCTCCTCTGGTCTCGTATCCACGAAGCAGTAACCGCTCAGGTCGTTGTCGGCCATCTTGGAAACGTCATCGGGTCAGTTAGTCCACCTGAGCTAAGTAGTGTCACGTGGACAGCGCTTCAGCCGCTGGTTGGTTCACACGTCAATCTGTCAGTTATCGATCATGTGACTGTTGATCAGCGGCATTGCTCTCTTTAAACTACTGACGATAACAAAGTGGGAAATAATCATAAAGTGTGACATCAGTAACAGTATTCATAATGAAAAACATTATAAACAATATCCATTTATTTAGGTATTCCAGAAATATTCTGATATACTGTAGCTTTATTCTAACTTTGCACAAAGAAGACATCATTTTTCATAATAACACTTCTCACGATTTTTTTTTTTTTTAGACATGATATAGACTTTTTCCGGTATGACTTTTTTCGACATACTGTCACAACCCACTAAACATTGAATTATTTCAACATACTATACTATGACTTTTTTCACTTTTTCGACATACTATACTATGACTTTAAGACATAATATACTATGACTTTTTTTTCTACATGCTATACTATGTATTTTTCTACATGCTATACCGACTTTGTTTCGACATACAATACTTTGACTTTTTTTCTACATGCTATACTATGACTTTTTTCATCATGCTATGACATGGATTTTATTTTTACTTTTTTCAACAAAATACACAATGGCTTTTTTTGACATGCTATAATATGACTTTATTCAACATGCTATACTCTGACTTTTTCATTATGCAATGGCTTTTTTCGTACTATACAATGTATTTATCTTACTTTTTTCGACATGCTATACTATGACGTCATAAAAAAGTCATACTATAGCATCACTTTTTTCGACATGCTATACAATTACTTTCTTCGGTCCACTAAACTATGGATTTGTTCGACAATACGACTTGTTTTTCTTTACTCGACAAACCGTACTGACTTTTTTTCACACAACCTACAGTCTAAAAATCCGTCATCTATCATCCTGACCTCTGTACCCTGAAACTTTTAACTTGTATTTGGCTTCTTTGAATATTGGACTTGAAAATTAGCCACACCTCATATTTATAAAACCCGCAGTCGTCTGTCCCCCTCAGCTGTCTGACCTGACACACTTGATTTCTTTTTTGGTGTATTTGACTCGGCCATTGGATGTCTGACCTTTGAACTCGCTGCAGCTCATAAGGCTCATACCCACAACTTCAAGTCCTCCAACTCTTCTAAAATTTGGGATATTTGACTCATATTACAAATTCCCTGCATCTCAAACGGGTCAAACTTCCAAATGAATGTCTTCTGAGCATTACTTGTGTCATACAGCTTTTTGTGACCTTTCTTTGAACCCATCCCTCTTTGGTGTTTTATCTGCAGGAGATTAGATGACTTGCTCATTTGTGCAATGAATGAAAACGGTCAAAATATTTAGATTGTGTCACATGACTTGACTTGTTGATCAGGTCTCAAGTATATTTCCCCTATATATTACATTAAGTGTCGACAGGTAATAGGGATTTAGAGCTGCATGCATGGAAACTAATTACCTTAAATAACCCCAGTATCGAGCTTATTTTCCCATCCACCAAAGGTAACTGCATAAACTAATCCCGTTACCTGGAGGGAAACTAAACCATGAAAATCTACAGACGTTGTAACTTTAATGGCCGCTCACTTGTGAAAGCCACCGAGGGGAAGTACACACTACTTAAGCCAGGTGAAAAATAAATAAATAAATAAAATAAGTAAGCACTGCACTTGTTTTGGGTGGTTTAGCTTCATTTGAGGCTGAGCTGAACATGAAGCTCTCAAAGTGTTCCATCAAATAAGAAGTGGATAAAAGCAGCTTGTTTTTAGGTCGAAAAAATGGTTGTTTGAAGACCAGCCGCTATGAAAAAGAATAAATCACAAAAAAAAGGGACAGAAAATACAAGAAAAGGCAAAATATTAGCCTAAAAGAAAAAAGGGGTGCTCTGTGCTCAGATGATTTGGAATCAGATTCTACAACCTTGTTAGCATCGCCGGCTTATTTCCATATTAACGACCCCTTCAGAACCTTCAAAGTAATGAATAATTGACAACAAATGAAATGTTTTGATTGTCGTCAGCGCCTGGCGTGTTTAATGTTTCATATGTTGCTTCTGAGCTAATTATTGAGATGGCACATTCGTCAGAAATATGTCTCCCTCGTAACCCCTGTGCGAACCTCCCACCGTCCTCCATGGATGCCCGTTAGTTTCCAGACAGAGGGAGGGGGGGCAGGGGAGGCAGGGGGGGGGCAGGGGGGCAGACAACTACAGGCGCCGTTGTAATTACGAGTGCTTACAGGCATTGTTTGGCCACAGAACAGCAGATATTACATCCTCTGAATGTTGACGGTTGCACCAGGCTCCTCCCTCAGGTTCTTTTATATTTAAATTTAAAATGACTTAGATTTCAGAGGTAGGAATGAATTTCAAAAGCGGTCCCGAAGTACAACCGTAGACATTTTAAAGCAACCAAAATGTTACAGTTATCATTCATCAACTGAAAACACACTGTGAAAGGGTTAAAGCACGGTCAACTCCCAGGCCGGACAACACCCTGGCATCGACCTGTCAATCACCCTGTAGCCCCGCCCTAAAGCGTCCCCTGCTTTATGGTCTGTTTGACTCTAAATGGACCATAATTTACTAAATGAACATCATGCTGTATTGAAGAAGACTTGAAACTAGAGATTGAGACATAAACTCATGTTTACAATGTTTACTGAGGGAATAAATCAAGAGAGAAGTAGAGTCATTTTCTGTAGACTTCTATACAACCAGAGGAGTCGCCCCCTGGTGGAAAAAAACACAGAGTCGCCCCCTGGTGGTCAGGAGAGAGAATGCAGCTTTAACACATGAAGCTTTGACTTCTATACAACCAGAGGAGTCGCCCCCTGGTGGTCAGGAGAGATAATGCAGCTTTAACACATGAAGCTTTGACTTCTATACAACCAGAGGAGTCGCCCCCTGGTGGTCAGGAGAGAGAATGCAGCTTTAACACATGAAGCTTTGACTTCTATACAACCAGAGGAGTCGCCCCCTGGTGGTCAGGAGAGAGAATGCAGCTTTAACACATGAAGCTTTGACGTTGATCTCCATCTTTCCTGAACTTCTCAGAAGCCGTGTGTTGTTGACGAACCTTTTGGCCGACGCCCCGTCTCTCTGATGCACCTTGACAAGACGACGGACAAACCGCCGCTGACAGAGGTCATCCGAGTCAGACAGAGAGGCAGCTGGAGCGCATGTGTGCGTGCTATATTTGGTTGTTTGTGTGTACTACGAGTGTTTGTTTGTGTGAGTTTAAGTGTTTATCCATCCACTTTCCTCAGAGTGAGTGTGTGTGTGTGTGTGTGTGCAGTTGTCATGGTCCAGTCAGGTCGGAGTATCCTGAAGACACTGTCAGGCAGGATTGATTTCCTTTTTCCCGATCCGTGGAAGCATTCCTGTAACACAGCTGACCCCCCGAGTTGCGTTACCTTGTCATTTTGCGACACGGATCAAAGTGAAGACGAGCTGGAAATAGCCACGCACGCCGACCTTGAACTCTGAGGAGGAGCCGGGAGTGCCGGGAGCTCTCAAACACACACACACACACACACACACACACACACACACACACACACACACACACACACACACATACTGTACACAGGTTCATGCATGCACAGTTTATATTTGATGACCTAATAAAAAATCTAAGAAGTTTAATAACCCTAAGAGGTTGATGCTGGTTATACCGGATCTTTCTACAACATAAAAAAAAGACATAAAGCATGTTAAAGCATGTGGAAAGATTGCAGTAAATAGAATGAATATTAACACAATATTTGTGTCAGCAAGAAGACTTAAAGACAAACATTAAAAACATACAAGATAAAAAAAATAATAAAAAAATGCAACAAACAGGTTGAAAGAAAGCAGAAACCTGGTTATGAACATTTCTTGTTCTAAATGAGCTTTATTATTATTATTATATTATTATACTGCAGTAACTTCCTCTCAGCAGCCACTAGAGGGTAGAACAGCACCAGGAAACACGTCAATCCACCTCAACCGGCAGCATCATCCACCACAGACGTCTTCAATCCCAACGCACACATGACCTTTGACCCCGACCAGGTAGAGTTAACACTATTTAACTATTAAACACACAGGAAGCAAAGAAAATGAATGTCACAGACACTTAAACTCTTCATATCATGAATCCTGATGCGATAACAAAGACACAAATTGGAGTGTTGAGTCCAGGTCTTAAAGTTTTAGATGGTAAACAAAAAGCTGGAGAAAAGCTCAGTTTGAACCATGAAAACCTAATTTATTCTTAAAAGAGAACGACAGTGTCCGTCTCTTCTTTCACCATCAATTCATGTAAAGCATTTGAATAAGTTATTCCAGAGTCATATTAAGGGAAAAACAAAACAAATAAATACTATATATCTAGGGCTTTTATTGTGAAAGGTAAGAACTGGATTTGTCTTTGACAAGGTTGAAAGGAGTAATAAAGTTTGACGTTTGGTTCGGACCACGGAGAGTTTTATAATATAAACTCAACCACTCTACGTGATTGGTTGATGCCTTTATTTGTGGTGCGAATACGTCAAAAGAATTGTTGCTTTTGTTCTGAATAATATTCACGTTCTGTGTGAACGTAAAAAAAAAAAAAATATATATATATATATATTGCAGAGCAAATAAATACCAAAATACTGGTTATTTTTTGTTTGTTTTTAAAAAATTAAGGGCCATTGATTTTCTTCGCTGCATGTTTTTTGTGCTAAAACATAAAAAAATATTTTTTCATCACTTATTAAAAAGCAAGAATGAAAACGTGACCTCAACTTTACCCGACACGGTCGGGATGAACTGGAGCACAGAAGCAGGTTCCAACATCTGGTGGAGAGCCTGAAACCAGAAGAGTCGAGGTTGTTAAAGCAGCTTATTAACATCAGGAATTATATATCTATAATATATATTTATTTATATTTATATACAGACACAACACAGTTTAATTATTCAACTCTTGAGCCGTCTCTCTCCAGATCAGGACTCACGTCACCCACAGAAGGCTGGGAGTCGCCTGTGTCATCTGGTCCACCATTTTCCTCCTAACACACACACACACACACACACACACACACACACACACAGAGAGAGAGTGCAGAGGCCCAGCTGGGCGAGCTAGCTGTTCTCTCTCAGAGCTATGTGGTCGGTTATGGATCCCTGAGGGACGCCGCTGCCTCCTGTGAGCAGAGGATCCATGCCAGGCCCTCGATCGAACCACGTGTGTGTGTGTGTGTGTGTGTGTGTGTGTGTGTGTGTGTGTGTGTGTGTGTGTGTGTGTGTGTGTGTGTGTGTGTGAGAGAGACATTCTCTGGTTGGCACTTTCTCAAACATTCGGTAAAAGACCACAACAGTGAGGATGTGTGTGGCTTCGGTTAAAAAACACAAACATTGGATGAAAAGAGATTTTTAAAAGTATTCAAAGAAACAAATCCTGAAATTAATCATCCTGCAAATTCAGCATTTTTAAGCGGTTTAAAACCTTTTCATTCATCTATTGGACAACATCTTCCATCTTTTCCTGATCCATCACAAACAAAGAGAAGAAACAGGAACAGGTTTACGATCCTTGCGTTTTGTATTTCTACATCTGAAAATATTTACTTTAAATTATATATTTTCAAACACCAACTTTGAGGTTAAATAATGTATAAAAATATGAAGCCTGTTTTTTCATAATCTAACAATTGGGTTTACTTTTTCATATAAATCATATTTTTACTTTTCAAAGCATCATTTATATGAAATTTAAAGTATAAATTCAGTAAAAAGTTGCTTTTTAAAGCCTATAAATCAATTGACGAGATAACAAATCTGAATTTTTAGCTCGTTCAGACTGTTTGATGAAGCTGGATCATAATCATATTATTATATACGATTTATATTTGTTATTTTCTACCACGAATGACAATGACCGTACCTTTATGCTACTTTACACTTTAATACGAATATTAATATTCAGATTTTTACTCCACATTTATTTAATTGCGGGACTTTTCATACATTTAGTTTATTCACCATGTATGTAGATAAATTGCATAAGCAATGTATATATTTACTTACTTGCATGTATTGCTTTACTTGCTATGAATATTGAGCAGCTTTGGTACAAAGCTTTTGTTTTTATCTTAAATAATTAAAAGACGTGACCAGCTTTTCAATACAAAACACTATTTTCATATTAATGCATTATTAAGAATATAACCAATAATATAGAATATGATAATAAACATTATGATAGTAGCTTTTCTTTGACTGCTGATACTTTAAAAGCACTTTTTCCAAAGCGGTTATTCCCATTTGACTGAATAAAAGATGCGAGTATGTCTGATATTTAATAAAAGCCATCAGCTCCGTTGTCTAATCACAGTTTCTTTACTTTCTATTTGTCTATCTGTCCATCTATCATTCACTAGTATTTATTATTTTGATATTTCAGATGCTGCTTGGTGCACTTTAATATGAATTGAATTGAAATAAATGAGTGGTGTGAAGCTGCAACATGTTTTGTGATTCGAGACCATTAAAAACATCAATGTTGTAACAAAAGGTAGAAACCCCATCAGCTGCAGATCCTCTTTCACATTTGCTGTGCAACGCTTTAGCTCATGAAATGGTTTCACACTTGCAGTTAGAAGGTTTTTATTTCAAAACAGATATTTTGTATATTGTGAGTGAGGCAGACCTGATGCAAACGCTGTTGTTCATCCCCGTTTTAATTGTGTGTCGATCCTGCAGCTTTGGCGTTTTGCATATGTAATAAAACTACTTTTCTTTTCACCCTCTGAGCTCTTAGTTTCAGTTTCTGCCTTTTTCTGGCTCCAACAACTTTGTTCCATTTCTCATTCTCTGGCATAATTACGGCTTTATAGCATTCTCCACTGCTCGGGCATGCTGTAGATATTTCTCCCCCCCCCCCCTTTCCCCTTTTTTTTTTTTTTTTTGTCTTTTTTGGTTTGGCTCTCATTAATAATTCACAGAGAGAGAATGGGAAATTTTAGTGCAATTTGCAGCTGCTGAATCCCAGTTATTGTTTTGCAGGGTGTTGCACAGAGAGAGAAAACCTCGGACGAAGGCTTTGTAGTCCTGAATGTAATTTGGCTGCGTCTCTCTGACAGGCCACACATCATTAGGGGGGTGAACGAGATGTGGGGGGGTAACGGCTCCGTCCAGCCAGTCAAACACACTGTCCTCATCTGTCGCTCCAAACCCCAGACGCTCTGCGTTTCCTTAATGCTTTTAGATGCTGTTTGTTCATATTTATGCCTCATAACTATCTATGTTTTATTCCGTTTGTTTGCATTCGACCAGGCAGACGCTGAATTATTCAGAGCGGGCCGAGCAGCTTCGGAAAAAAAAAGATGACAAAGACGACGGGAAACTTTTGGCCGCTTTTCTTTCAGAATGTCAGACCAGACTCTTGTTGAAAGAGCAGCGATGGCTGCGACGACCAAGTTTATTTTAGGGCGTCCTGGTGGCCTCCAGTATCTCTGCTAAGGTTTGATGCCCGCCGCCGGGGAGCTTCATTGCGTAACGTGCCGCTCTCTTAGCCACATGTCTCCCGGCTGTCTCTGAACTCTAAACTAGCTAATAACAGCAAAAAAAAAGTGAAAGTTTTTCGATCACAAATCATATTGCTTGTGATGCAAAGCAGCATGCAGACACTGCAGATACGTGCACCTCGACACTCCATTCACCCAGTAAATAGGAGAAAAGTTTTACAGTTTCACCACATTTTATTTTAAAGATTTGGACCAAAAAAAAAGTTGAAATGGGTGTGGCTAAACACACGGACTGTCTCGAACCGATCGTAGAGAGTTTGGTTCTGAAGAGCAGCATCGATGAGATGATAGAGGCATTTTTTTAAAACCTAATATGCAAAACAAAGTGGCTGCTTTTCCTCGTCTTACATTATACGATATATATTATAGGATTGTTTTTGGACGTTGACGGTCGGAACAAGCACAACATTTGATGACGCCACCGTGGGATGAAGGGAACTACGGCGGCTTTCACCGTTTAAGTGTTTTTTGAGACCAATTGGTTAACTCATTAAGTGAGAAAATAATCCACAAATTAATAGATAGAGAAGATAATCATTGGTTGCAGCAGGAAACAGAAAATAAAACTTGAATTTTCTAAACAATTAGCAAGAATGCAGTTTAAAGTTGCATTTTTAAAACCGGCTTTATTAACATGAGCACTGAAAAACATTCATATCTGTATTTCTATTAGAGACTTGACGTTGTTCCTTTTGTTTAAATTAAACATGCGAAACCTGAAATGTTACATTTCTACCAACCAAATAATCACATTTCTGTGATTTTAAAAAGGAGACGTTTCTCACCAGACCCGATGAACGTGGACGTGTAGATTCCTTCAGAGTGAGTGAAGATGTTTTACACGACAAACAGGAAGTTAATCTGAGACGTAGAACACTTAATATTATTTCTATATCCTTTTCTTACCCTCCTTGACTAGAGTCCTGTTTGTGTCCTGATTTCTTTCTTTGTCACACTCAAATGCATCTCGCTCTTAAATATCTTTAACCTTTACAGTTTATATGAATTGCATTGTTATTTTTTTTACTTTAAGTATTCAGATCCCAGCGCAGAATTCTTTAAATTAGAAGACAACTTCGCTTCATTTCATTTCTTCCAGATCTTCATTTATTTGTTTTTCACACAAAACTTATTGAACTATTTCCTCCATCTTTCCTCATAAAAATTGTTTATCATGAGTAGTTTGCCAGTAAAGCCGACTCTGATTTGCATGTGCATGACTCTGTGTGTGTGTGTGTGTGTGTGTGTGTGTGTGTGTGTGTGTGTGTGTGTGTGTGTGTGTGTGTGTGTGTGTGTGTGTGTGTGTGTGTGTGTGTGTGTGTGTGTGTGTGTGTGTGTGTGTGTGTGTGAACGCACCGACCACCAAGAGAAGAGACCAGGGGCATCAGGGCTCGGAGGAAAACGGCAAGAGAAAAAAAAGATAAGAAATCAAAACCTCTCTTTTTCCTTCCTTCTCTTCTGGCTTATTTTGCTCAGAGTATCTCATAACCGGAGAGTTTAGGGCTGTTTAATGCTAGGTGACACAGCAGTGTCCTGCAGTCTTTTCTTTCTTAATCCCTGGCATCTTCGGTAAAAGATCTCTCAGAAGAAACAGCGCTCGTTTCTGGCATCCAGCCGCCGGAGGGAAGAGGAGATTGTCAGGGCGCATTTCTTCTCTGCTCGCCAGCCATTCCTCAGGAGGGTTGTGTGTGTGTGTGTGTGTGTGGATAAATCTCCCCCTTTCTTTTGGGTGAGTTAGATAAACTGAGGGGAAGAAGAAAGAGAGGTGGCAGCTTCCCCCCTTGGAGAACAATTCCACCGTAAGCTCTTTTTTTGGGGAAATTACAGGAATGTTTCCCTTGTATTGCTCTTGTCACCTTGCCTCCAACATGGCCGCAAACAAGCTAAAGTGAAACTCACTGATGCGTTTGTGGAGGAAGGAGGAAGAAAGGGAGGAGGAGGAAGATGCCCGTCGGGCTGGTGTTTGGTGTCATCCTCTGATAGCGGGGTTGGTTTGGCCGGAGGAGGTTTTGTGTGGAGGGACGCGAGGCTGACTGGGAGTCCAGTGACCTCTCTCTCTCTCTCTCTCTCTCTCTCTCTCTCTCTCTCTCTCTCTCTCTCTCTCTCTCTCTACACAGCGTCTTAAAAAGGATGGACCACAGGATTGGTTGCAGAAAGAAACAGATTCAACCCGATTGTTTTGCGGAGCATTTAGAGAAATTATTAAAACTTTCAAGATTCCAAGAAAAACTAATTGGTGACGAACTTTCAAAGTTCCTAATTGTGGTTCTGAAAACAGCCCGAGGTGAGATGCTGAATCCTGTGAAGGCCGAGAGTCCGTTTGGCTGGTCCCAATCAGACAAAACCATACTTCTGGTTCCTTTTCATTTAGTCTGGTTCTGTTTCACAACGTACAAATTAAAGAGCTTAAATTAAAGAGTTCTTTCACTTTGACTTTCACTGATCTTCTGTGTGCACGAATCCCTTCTCCTCCAATGACTTTATAAAAGTCAGCAGTATTTAGGGACGTTAATTAATATATTCTGTATTGACAAGCAAACATCAGACTTCTGCAGAAGTCAATAAAGAAAATTAAAGCATCAATATCCTCGTATTTCCACATAAAAACTCATTCTATTTTACAGGATTAAAAAAGAACAAAAATCTATTTTTTCTGATAAAATACAAACTTTTGCACTGGGGTGCTTTTGTGTCAGATCTCAATATGTTGAGTTATGACGTAATAACATATTGTTACATCCACCGGGCTGTAAACTGCTGACTAATAATAACGAATCACACTTTAAATACACTGTGTGACGTCATAACTGCTGTTTAATGCCATTATTAAGTGCACAAGATTAACTTTAAGTCTATAACAGTGGCAGCTTTATTACAGTTTTGACCCATTTAGAGACTATTTTTACCAGATTTATTACAATATTAGTTTTTAGAGTATTTCCAGCTTGCTTTCACTGTACAAACGTCAAAGTAAAATGCAAAGGAAGCCAAATAAATAGCATCTGGTGCACTTAGGTACTCGTCCAGAGTGGAAAACACACATAAGAGTAAGTCTCCTTTCTGCAACAGCAGATAAGGACGGGGTCGACCCCCCACACGTCCAGGAAACCACAGTTTCCCCCAATCAAAAGTTCCATTAACCTGGAGCACCGCGAGCTAATTGAGAGCGGGAGAGGGTGAGATGTATCACCGTGTCATTTCAGCCACGCCGCTCGCCGCTCGCCACGCCGGCGTCAGCAGACGTCATGCGGCGACACGTCTGACATATTTGTAATTATCTGGGATAATAAGAAACGAAGAACAGGCAACAAAACAGCCGGGCTGAGGGCGATAGTTTCGTCTGGGAGTGGACCGAGGGGAAGACAATGAGCAGGAAGATTTTTCCAACCTTTGATAACCAAGATCATGTTTTAAGCATTAGGAGAAGCAGAAGCAGCGGGGAGAGAGAAAAATAATAAATCCACACATCTGCATTACTGTTTTGAAGATTTATGAATCTCAACTTCACACATGCTCTTTGGTGGTGGGAGATCAGGAGTTCATTATGTTTTGCACCGTTTCTTGACGGTTGTGTTTCTCTTATCTTCTTGAGAGGGTGAAAGATATTCTAATCTGTCGCCCCAATAGCCTTAAGCCCTGGTACGGCGAGTGGGCCAACTTTTGTTCCACATAATCCCTCCACCCCAGCGAGGGGAGGTCATGTTTGTCAAAATGTGCCGAAGTGAACATGGAAATTTCCCCCCTCCTCCTCCTCCTCCTTCTCCTTCTCCTCCTCCTCCTCCTTCTTCCCTGGCTTAATTTGGAATTAAAAATGCATGCGATTTTGAACTTTAGATCTCTGGAGAGAGCCGTAAACAAGTATGAAATTAAGTGTCTTTTGAAATGCTGCGGCAGGGACGTGAATCGAATCGAGGCGCTCGCATTATTCAGCCTTCAGGAGGGCGGGCGGCTGACCGGAGTGGCCTCTCGAGTCAAATCACTCAGAACGGGTCCAACAAAGAGGACTGCAGGAACACCTCCGTGAAGACCGCAGATGTTAACGTAGACGTGAAACGTGTAAATATGAATAACTCATCTTCGATAGCCGAGGTGGGTTTTTATCATCACTTACTGCCCCCGGAAAGCTATTAACATGTATACAAACTTCACGAGGGAGAATATAAAAAAGAATACCTGTATGACTGCTATTCATATGTGAAGAAAATTAAGAATAATTCAAATTTAAAGAGATATAGATTGGAGTAGCAGCACTGGAGCAAAGCAAAGTCCCCAAAAAAATCAATATCAGGTTAAGTGAACGCTATATTTAGAATATTTTCACCCCTTTACTTGCTGTTATCGATGCTCTCTTCACGGACACCGGACTCCGTTGACAAAAACAGTAATTTCATGTCGGTTAGTTAGTTTCTGTTATTCTACGACTTTCTTTAAATCCAAACTAACCCTTTAAAACTTACTTTCAAATATCAGAACTATCCCTTTAAGTCCCAAGAATCAAACACTACAAAAACCCTTTTTAAGTCTATTATTGAGCCTTAAAAGTGATAAAGTCTGCCAGTGCAGAAAGATGACATCAGCCCGTTTTCAATACAAACAACTCGTTTCAAGAATCTTCTACAAATGTGTTTGTTTATCTAGAAAAACAGAAGAAAAATGCAGACGTGGAACTAAATCTTCATCAGGATCTTTTATGATTTAATCCTGCTTATGAAAGAATCTCAGCTGCGCTGCTTCCCTCCATGAAGTGAAGCTCCACTTTGCTCACACTACCCCTCCTTCTCGTTCTCTGCGATGCTGTCCCAATATTTACACCTTTTTATGAGCTCCGCTGCTCTTTGCTCATTAACTGCAGCAACATTTGTCCCTCTTTAACAGCGGGTCGTGCAGAGGTCACGCAGCACCTTAAGAAGAAGACGACGCATCCTGTTCTCCCTCAGGCCGCAGAGAGAGAGAGAGAGTTGTTAAGCAAATCTGCATCGTAATAGGCGATTAGTATTCATTTCTGTGTCCTATTTCTGCACGCTGAATCCTTGTGTGACTTCATGGTGATTCGGGTTTCTCAGGACTCGAAAACAAAGGAAAGGACGTCTACGTTTACAGGTTCTGGGGGGAAAGAACCCAACAGAACCTCCTTCAGTGATGATTTAAGGGACTTGAAAGTGCCAAGTGTCCCTCTTAACCCTGATTAAACTGTACTCTTAAGAGCGCACAGCCCCTCCGAGCTTTCTGCTGCCAACAACACATGCCTACAGCTGTGCGGTCCGCCTGCAGGACGCATTCGATGACATTACATCTCAGGTATTCAGCGGAGGCTCTCGTCCAGAGACACTTAACGCGGCCGCGACAGTGAGATGTGCTCACACAGCTGGAATGTAAACTGTGAAATGGACGCAGGGAGAGACCTAGGGGTCAGAGGTCAAAGTGACAGAGCATCAGGGACGATTTAAAGTCTGGAAGTATATTTCATTTCAGGAATTTAGGGGCTGCAGGATGATGACCTGACAGAATTAAGCTCACTTTTTTATTTTTAAAGGGTTACAATTCTGAAAATTAATGAATATTTGATAGTTATGATCTGGACTGATGTTAATTAAGAGATTTAAATTAGTGGAAGTGGAAAATAATAATCATTGACATATCCCAAACTGAAAAAATATAAGTAAAATGTCTCAAATATTTTGTTTTCTCCCCCCTAAAAAATAAAAGTGGAATCTTATGAAAACTGGCATTTAAAAGGGATACAATTCAGAAAATGTATGAATATTGTGAAGTTATGATCGGGACTCATGATTTAACTTTACGAAAGTGGTACAAATATTAATATATGATATTTTTAAGGCAGTTTTCTTGGACTCTTGGTTGCTTTCTTTCTTCTGAAACATTGTGGAGTTTCGCAACGAAAGAGACCAAAAGGGGAAAAATCACTCTTCAATTCAACTGCTCACAACTCAGACATGCACATTGTGACGAGTCGCTGCATGTAAAGACAAGAGACAAGTTACAGCTGACATTCTTTCATTGTCACCGTCACAATGAAGCCGCAGTAAGGCTCGCAGGGACAAAGTCAGGAAGCGTCTTGCAGCTCTGCATCCTGCAGTAAACCTGCCCGCCATTGTTATCCAATCAGTTTGCACAGAGTGGGCTTTCACAAACAACTAAACTTCGTAACCTCGGCGGTGGAGGCGGTGGAGGCCGCGAGGCGGCGGAGCGGGCAGCTGGACTGCTGCAGTCATCTGTTGGAGCCGCAGACAGCTTGACCAGGGGAGCAACCCCCCGAATGACGGATGGCGCGCGGCCGGAAACGAGCGCCTTTATCAGGCCGCATTATCCTCCAGCAGCCATCCAGACAGGCCAGATTTTTATCGAACTGTATTGGATTTAGTAATTTCCTTTTCCAAGACAAATGGATTGAGATACTGAGGGGGGAGGGGGCTTATTGTCTGCAACCCCGGGGTGATTATTACTTATGATCCATTTAGTATTTTGGGCTAGTCCCGACACGCGCTGGTTGTTACTCTCACTCCACCTTTCTGTTGATGCAGCACAGGGTTGTGCTCATTCAGTTCATTCTGAACACGAAAAGTGGATTTTATTTTGTTTATGATGTTAAAATGTGAGCAAACCGTTCAGGGTGTCACAGAATAGTGCAGTCAAATGTTTATTTAATGATAAAAATTGCTAATTATTAATGCTAGTGATTACAAAGTGAAGTTATTGTCTTTATGCAACGCAGGGTTGCACAACGAAGAGCAGTTGTAGCCGATTTACTACCTGTGCATTGTTTTGAAGAATGTAAATTGCGGCATTAAAAACAATTATCTGGGCAAAATGGCCGACATCGAACCTTCAACATTAATGTTTAATGTTAATTAAACGTGACGTGTAAAACACAAGCGTCAGGTCGCTGGTTGGGGTTATTAAAGGTTAAAATAATAATCGTGTTGAGTTTGTATCTGTGGTTAAATGAAAGCTGAACCCTGACTCAGCGTTTTCAGGTGGGGTTAGTAGCGGTTTAGCTCGTTAGCTATCCTGCAGCAACGTTCTTCTGCACGCTGCCGGTGGAGCCTCACGGTAACCATTAGGATTAAAGCGTTCACCAAGTGGCATATGTTCTGTTCTCCCACCTCCTTCCCTCCTCTCTGCCTCTCTGTGTGTGTGAACATGTGTGTACAAATCCCACGGCTGCGAACACACAGGCGGGGGAAGCACCTTGCGCCGATGAAAGCTGTGTCAGGTAATTTCACACTCTCACACGCGTGCAGTCATGTCGGCCTCCCCCGAGCGAACTCATTACCTGTCTCCGCCGCCGAGCGCGCGCAGGATGCACCTTCTGGAGGCGGCGGCGTTAAACAAGCTGCGCAGGTGGGGGAGGGAGAGGGGGGGGTGGCAGGTTGTTACAGGGAGGGCAGGAAAGGGAGGGCAGGGTTTGTCGTACTAAACGTGGCGGTGAAAAGCGACAGTAATGTGGGGAACAGACTGAAACGGTTCAGCCTCATCCTGAGGGGCTCTTTGGGGGCGAGAGAGCGGAAAGGATGCGGGGTGACAGACCTGGGTATCCTCAAACAGAGGCTAACCCGCCGCGGCAGCTCACCTTGTAGCGACCACGACGCAAACAAGAGCGAGGCCGAGAGGTCGAGGTTCACCTTCTGCAGGCTCGGGGAGGAATCAAGGGCCAGGGCCCCGCCAGCTGTCTTTCTCCCTCTGTTTGGCTCTCTGACAAACGCCCCCCCCCCCTCCAACACCATCGCCACCCCGACAACCTCCCTGCCGCGCGGGAGCTGTCAAGGGGGGGAGGACCGGACCTGCCAGCATGCATCTGGCTGACAGGCGACTGGGAAGGTGCACTGCGAGCGCACGTCACAATCAATAACCCCTGCTGAGAGCGATGGACCGGGGGGAGGGGGGGGGGGGCTCGACCCGCCACCTCTCTGTGTGTTTTTATTTTCGTACAGAGGGGGAGGGCGTGGTGGCAACGCTGACTTGTCACCTAACAACACACGCTCGCTCCGGGTCTTTGGGAGTTTGTTTTGAGAAAATACATATGCGGCGTGTGCAGGCGAGCGTGCATGCATGAAGAGCGGGTTTGGGAGGTGTGATACGTGATGTGGTAAACTGTAGGCCAGCGTTTGGGAGGGGGGGGGGAGAGAGAGAAGGGAGGCACAACAGAGCGGCAGGTTTGTTAAATAATATCTGATGCATGAACATGCAATCATTACAGGACTTTTCTCTCGTTTCATCCGGAGCTTGAGAAAGGACCTTATTTGTGTTTCAAACTGGGGAATGGAGTTCAAAGACTCGGGCGTTAACCAGGCAGGGAGACGCTCGTTATCCAGTTGCATCGTGGGAAATGTAGGACTTTGCAGCTGGATTAAAGATTCAAAATGCACCACTTCTGCATAGATACTGAGAAGGTACTCATATCTATTAAATATCTAGTTTGACATGCGAGGAACTTGACTGAATACAAAATGTGGACCAACTTTTGATCACCTTGTCGAGTCTGGCCTTTCACACACACCTTATTGTGCATGTTTGCATGCATGTTGCATGATTATGTGTCTGTGTGGGGGGGGGGGAGGGAGCACGGGGGGGGGGGTGATCTATTGCCTTTGCACTTACAGTCAACAGCCCGAGCCGCGGCTAACACGCTGGAAGATCTGTTACGATTCCTTCCCAGAAAAAGGGGAGCGGAAGAAGAGCGAGGAGTTCCTGGCACAGACATAACAAGTTCCCTCCATCGTAAGATGAGAGGACGTCAATGGGGCCTGACACTGAGACACCCGACCGCCGATCAATCGATAGCTGACATTACACCTCGGCACGTCAAGCCTCTTCAGTCGCGAGTCTTAAAGTTTAGCATTACCAATGAGGTCCTGCTGCTGCCGGGCTTTTTCCTCCCTCCTCCTCCCCCTCCCTTGATAATTCATGTTTACCAGCGCTGCTTATATTTTGAAGGGTGATTATCCAGTCACATCAAAACCTTAATGAACCTCATTTCACTGGCAGCAAGTAATATTACAAGGTTTTTTCTTTTGCAAATGAAATCTAATTTTCAAAGAATTCAAGAGAAACCGTTGCTGATTAAAGTGATTCTGCAGCACAAAAAGACCTTTTCTCCAGAGCGTGTGCTGTTCTATGAGATGGAGATGGTCGCTCATGGCTTGTGGACGCGTCACGTCGTATTTAAGCCGACAGTGTCTTCCTCCTCAAGGTTTTCTAAGAGCTGACAGATTTTCCTAACTGGGCAAATTAACTGGCTTTGATACCTCGCTCATCTCCTCCGAAAGCAAATCAGAAGATGTTTACCATCACGGCCAGAGAAGGGAAGAAGTTTAAATGTGCGTTTCTGTTTTTTTTTTAATCTGGCCTCTGATGTGACGTGGCGAGAAGAGGGGGCATCGCCGTGCTTTTAATGAAGCGCTGAGCAATTATCAAAGCGGCCTCCTATTGATCTCCGCTCTGGTGCGAGGTCGGCCAGACGGATTTTAAGTCTCCTCTTCATTACGGGGACTCGGCACCATGAAAACACATGTCAGGATGTCGGCCATCGGCGGCGTTCAGTTGAGCTGGTTTTGCTCTGCAGATTTGAGCAGATTTGATTTTGTTTGTATTTCTAAAGGTCATAATATTCTCACAAGAATAGAAAGGTGAGGCAAGTGAGGGGATTTTGACAGTTAGTGTTTTTAAGAGGATTTGTAAGGATTTAAAGATTTGAGGCTCAGATTTAGGTCAGAGTTCAGGTTGATACGGTTGAGCTTTTTGGTAAACACTCACATCTAACATTTTGTGTTGAAGTTTAAGCTTTCTGAAACATCTGCTATTATGCTGGAGACGATGTGATTGTAAAAGAAAAAGCAACATTCATCAGTTTTGCTGATTAGGTTTGGTGAACTCAAACTAATCATGGATGGATTACTGAACAGGCCCTCTGGCCTTCAACTGCAAGTTCACATTCAGACACAAAAAGACGACACGAAGAGATAAAACAACTACAAAGAGCCGAAAAACACATAATACGAGACACAAAACAACTGCTAAGAGACAAAAGGAACTACAAAGAGACACAAAACAACTGCTAAGAGACAAAGGAACTACAAAGAGACACAAAACAACTGCTAAGAGACAAAAGGAACTACAAAGAGACACAAAACAACTGCTAAGAGACAAAGGAACTACAAAGAGACACAAAACAACTGCTAAGAGACAAAGGAACTACAAAGAGACACAAAACAACTGCTAAGAGACAAAAGGAACTACAAAGACACAAAACAACTGCTAAGAGACAAAGGAACTACAAAGAGACACAAAACAACTACTAAGAGACAAAAGGAACTACAAAAAAAGACACATTACAACAGAGACAAAACAACTACAAAGAGAATCAAAACAAATACAAAGATACAGAAAACAAAGATACAAGACAACTACAAAAAGACAAAACTACCACAGAGAGACACAAAACAACTGCAGAGAGACACAGAACCAGACAGAGATTCATAGCGACTACAAAGACACAAAATAACGAATAAAAGACACAAAACAACTACAAAGACACACAAAACCACAGCGATGTGTAACAATCACCTAGAGACACAGACACAAACAGTCTGCGTGTCTTTTTTCTCGGGTGGAGAGCTGGCGGCCTTTTGCAGGTCGCTGGGGTCGCAGGGTTAGGGCCTGGGTTTAGGTTCTGACTTCTGAGTGTGTGTGCACTTTAAGAGGAGGATCACACACACACACACACACACACACACGTATCCCTTTAGACATGTTTAACTCTGCGGACGTGGAGCAGAAAAGAGAGCCCCGTTGAGACGGCGGCCTCCACCAGGATGGAGGAGCTGTTTCTGAGGCGGCGTGGACTTCTCCTTCACAGCCTGACGGAGGCAATAAAACTCCGACTCGTGAAATATGCTGCAGCGTGGCTTTTCGCAGCGCCGCTCCGCCTCCGAACACATCAGTCCGTATTGTTACAGCGCTCTGTTTACCTTCGGGCCCCGCCGCTCTTCATTTTTGCATCGCCACCTGTCACCGAGCTCTCATTTATAACACGAGCGGGTTCCTTGCCCTTCCAAACAATGCCAGAACTGTGAAACTTTCTGTTATATTTATACCAAAAAGAAATATAAATATTTGAACTAGCGTTTAATGGGGGGGTTTCGTGCATTCCATCATATCGTACACAACCTCAATTGTTACCTTGGACGAATCGCCGGCTTGTATTTACTTTGGGGTCCGCGTGAGTGATATCCGCATTGATGCTGTTTGCCATATTAGTGAGCTAAGACCTGAGGCTCTCCAGCTGAACTATTGCGGCTGTGTACACAATTTAGATGAAAATCCTGTTTATATTGCAAAAGAGGTGTATTTTGTAAGCCTTTCTCCCCATAGTGCTGTATTTTTCATTGTGAAATATTTCCTGCTGCCGGTGTGTCCTGGCGGGCCTCATATATCCCAGAATGCACCTTCAGCTGTGGATTCATGTGTCAGAACATTTGGTTCCACTTTCTAATAAGGCATGCTTTTCAACTTATGGTTGATAAGCCATAAATTATGGATTTCTTAGTGGTTAATAAATTCATGACGACGACTGGTTTTTCTACTTGTATTCGTCCTTTGACAGTGGCGTGTTTTATACATTATACAAACAAAAAAAAGAAGTTTTCAGCTAATTATCTGGATGGATTTTCTCCACAGAACCCCTTAACTCCTAATAACAGACACTTTGACCCTTTCACCCGTTAAGAACATCTATATTACAGAATTCTGCAAAACCCTGGACGAAGTTCAACGCCAAAGTTTCCACGATTTTGTGACGTGGGCGAATGCCAGTCTGAGACGTTTACAGAATACCAACATTCATATCCAGTGAGTCCGGTTCAGTTGCCACGGGCCTGTGTTCTTAGAGGAGAAACAAAGTTTGAATTTTGAAGTGTTGGAAAAATGGCACATGCTGCTCCTGTGTGTGCTTGTTAATTAGTGGATCATGTCGGTGCTCCCTCTCGGTTCGGGTCAGCCATAGTTTGGATTCGGTCTCATTATCTCGGGCGGATTTTCCTCGTATATATATTTTCCAGATTCGGTCTCTTTTAACAAAACAAAAATTCAAATTTATGCATTTTGCTTTCCGTTAAGCTTTTTCTTCTTTTTTTTTGTGGAGCTTATCCAAATCACGGCTCATATTTGTTATTTTGCACGATATAAATAAAATATATGAGACGACACCTAAAGCAGTTTTCAAGCACCAATTGAGCTCTTCTCTGATTGGACGATCAATCTAGCAGCTGTATCCAAAGCAGGTCATTTAGATTGAAATGTTGCATTAAAAATGCATGAAATAAACCAGCAGGACTTTTATTGCTGCTCGGCAAAGCACCTTCAGGTGTGCAAAGATGATATTTTTCAGCTTTGCCAGTTTTATGAAAAGCCAGTTCATGCTTTTTGATTTTTGCCTCTAATATACTTTTGACCATCTAACCGTGTGGTGAGGAGCATTCAAGCCAAAAATACAATAATAGTGCATTACCTTTTACAACTGCCCGCTTGATGACCTATTAGAAACCTTTATTAACGACTTACCAACACTGAAACCATTAGAAAGTGATTCATAAAGAGTCAGAAGTCTTTTGTTTCTGCAGTGATAAATACAAACTAACGTCATCTTCCTCCACCATAACAGCTGTAAATCAAAACATTTAAAAAATAACCTTTTAACATTCTTTTCAAATTGTAAACGGAGTAAATGATATTTATCAAAGTGCTTCTTAAGTTCGACTTTGCTGGACTTTACTTTATTGAGCAGGAGTTGTTTTTGATGCTGATTGGCGGGATAATTCAGAGCGCTTCCTTCTACATTGACCAACATGACTTCCTCCAGTAACACGGCCCGGACTTCTTTGAAAAGAAGCAATTTCAGATTATCACGTCCTGATCTGTGTCGCTGTCAGCTGTGTGGATACGACCACGACGCGCTTTAGGAACGCACAGATGCCTCGCGTTGTCGTTAATCTCCCCGAGTGGCTCGCGTCTCGATGGCATCCATATGCAACTTTAATTTCAGCACTTCAAACTGCAGAGGGATAAAGATAGCTTTTGAAGATTGCTTTTCATGTTCGCTACGTTTGTCTAAGTGTAGCGGAGGAGATCTGGACGGTTTCTCTCTTTTGTGGAGGAATGAAAAAAAAAAAAAAAAAAAGGAGAAGAAGTCACTCAGCTCAGAGAATCTGAAGCGTCTGAAAACGGCGTATTTAGAGGCAATTTCCTGCCATTGTTTAACACTAACCAGATAAACTCTTTCTGTCAATCAGAGCTTCTTCCGAAGGTGTCAGATTTCAACATCGGGCTGAATTACATGCGGTGACAGTCAGCGGTTGATGGAAATAGTGATTTTGTGGAGAGAAGTTTACCGAGCCGCCAGCTGTTTTGGACAGTTTTACATTCATGCATTTTCTGAACCCGGCAATAAAGTGTCCAGCTTTGGTTCATAACTGCAGCGTTCCCCGCATTAATACGCTTCTAACAAACATCCATGTCACACGATCCCCATTGTTAACAGTTCTCTTTTAGCCTTCATCCAAATCAACTGGCGCTGCTCACAGAGGCCCAGCGCTAAAAGGATGTGGAGCTTTCAGATGGCACCTAAGTGCTGTATCGCATAACCAGCGTGCCTTTTTATGGATTAACAGTTTATTCCTTTTGCTGGAGCCACACCAAAGCGGCCCGGTCCCTCTGTAAAATATACTGCTTTTGGTGAATTATGAGCGTGGCCTTCGTCCAAGTGCCTGTGGCCTTCCTGTTTATTTGTACGGCTGCGCAGGTCGACGGCGAGGTGGGGTCCGACGGATCCAGCTGAGCATGTGTAAACACTCATCCTGGGAGCCGCGGTGAAAGTGGCTATTTTCCTCCGGCGAGGGGATTTTTTTACTGCCCATTGTTTTTAACACAGAATCGACCTCTTAAAAACATTGGACACTCTCTCATGGCTCTCCTGTGGCCCGAAGAGTGCTTTGTATATGCCTATTGACAAAATATTTCTGTGTTATGGCATGTGTATACTGCGACTCGTATAAACTGGAAAAGAATCACGAGTGTGCTGGCGGGAACATCTCGGCCATTTCATGCAAGTGCTCCCCGGAAAGATCTTAAAAAACCTTCAACGCAAAGCTCAGACATGCAGACGGCTCCGTCTCACCTCGAGTCCAAACCGACTCCACCCTCCAGAAGGACTAAAACCTTCAGACTCCAAAAACCACCTGGTTGAACTTTATTAGAAACACACACGAGTTCTAATTTGATCTCCTTAAATATCAAACTATCGTCATATTTAAGTACGCATGCTAAACTACTTTAAACTGCATAAAACTCCACTTTTGTGAGCAATTTCTTAAGTTTCTTAAGTAAAAAAATATTTTAATTGATTTTAGAAAATTGCTTTACTCACAGATTGTCACTTAATTTAAGCAAATATTACTTTAAAGGACTCCCAAGACAAAAATGTCTTGATAAAATATGTAAAAAATGACCTGCTAAGAATGATTTATCCTGTTTTCAGTTTTTAAAACTTGCAGAAAATGATATAAAAAAAGGATTACCAATGCCTCATCTGATCATACAGTATAATATTAAAGGAGAAATGCATGAAGCCAAACTTAAACGCAGCCGTGGCGACCAGCAGCATTTTGATTGAGATTTACTGACTAATAAAATACTTCCATCTCGTTAAATCTTTAAAATCGACTCCTAAAAGCGTTATTTTCTCTAAAGAAACAATCACTCCTCTAGATGTCAACTTGCTCCACAACTTTTCTAGGAATAAGTGTCTCTACCTTAAATCAAGAAAAAATAAAAGGCCAATTTATTCTTTATGCATCTGCTGGCTGCAAATGCCAACGCAGACAATCTGTTCACAGCAAAAATATATAAACGGTTATTAAACATGTACAATTCTCTTTGAAACATTTTAAATAAACTTTATTTCCCACAACATAAACTGTGCTCAGTCCTCCAAACTTGAGCAGGATATTAAAGTATTAATTAGATGACAGAAGAGTTCATGAAAGCTGGCACAGTGCATTACCAAAGAGAAGCCACGACTGTATACAGTTGGACACATGGGGGACAAACACGCTCCACGACTGTCTTCATGTCAGTTTAACCCCTCGGCGTGACGCCGGGGTTCCCAGAGTGACTTACGTGTCTCGGAGGTTGTTTTTGTCAACACGATGCGGGTTGTCCACGGGCGAAGCCGCAGCTCTGACTCAACGAAACTCAAACCGCTTCAGCCTCAACCGGCGGAGAGCGGCGGCTCGTCCGCGGTGATGGTCGTTACGGGGACGGCGTTTGGGGACAAGCCGGAGAAGGAAAAAACAAAACAAAACAACCCGCATGTGTAGGGTGGCGGGTGGAAGGAGAGGAAGAAGGGACGGGCGGCGGTTTGAGTGTTGCCACTATGTGAAAGCTTCTCCGGGCTGCCGGTGCACTTTGACACCGGTAGCCAAGACCCGGAGGCCTCGACCGACAGGGAGAAGAGTGCTGAAGGGGTCTGGGAGCGGGATCCAAGCCAGGGTCAGGGGGTTAGCTACATGTCCTAAAAGCAAACTGTAACCTACTTTCACCCCCCCCAACCCTACCCACACTCTACAGTGAGCCACTCAGACATCCAGCCACGGACTCCACTCTTGACGGTCTGTTTGCAAAGTCAAAAGGCCACAAAAGAGAAGAGGTAGTTCACCAAAAAACTTTGGGGCATCTAACAAAAGTGCCTCAGAGTTCCCAGAGTGCCGTTGGTTTCAGTGTGGGTGGCTCCGATCCCTCAGCCCTGCAGTGTTAGGCTCATTTGCATAACTGCAGCTAAAGTATACATTTCATATATCACGATGATGAGCTGTGTTACACATGGACTTTTGAGTGACGCCTCAGAAACTAATCATTCGGACTCTTTAAAGGAGTACTCTACTGATTAGAGAAAGAACTCATTCAGTGAACACTGGATCCTACACTTCCCATAATGCAACGTGATTGCATCTTTCATCAGAGCCTCTCTGCCTGGACAACATCTTTCAAACTGCACAAATGACCTTGATTATCTCCAAGCAGAACTAAGATACTCCAGCGGGTCATTTTCTGAAGGTGAGACGTCTGGTTTTTAATGCTCTTTGATATTTATGGTCCATTTAGCTTCAAAAACATAAAGAAAACATTTATTTTACTACTTTTTCTATTTGTATCTTTGCAAAAACCTTTGACTGTAACAATAATTTTCAACCTGACTTTATCAAATGTTCAGATTTCTGTTCTGAAAAACATTCATATCATATTTAATCAGATAATTTGCAGATTTAAACGTGAATTTCAAAATACTTGTAATACAAAAAAATAATGGTCTTACTGTCAGTCATCAACTGGGGAAGTTTCATGGTGATATTTCCAAACCCTATTCACCTTTAGTGTCCTTTAGGCAGAAAAAGCTCCTTATTGCATTCATACACAACATGTTAAGTTTACACATTGTTTTTATTAATAAATATAGCGAAGAATTATTTGTTATATTTGTTTTCATGCTAGTGACTGAAGCACGTTTCAGTTTTATGTCCGACCGAGCGTCTCACTTCCTGCATCGGGAGGAAGTGGTCCTCGCAGCAATTACGTCGCTTCCAAATCATGTTTGGCAAAGCGAATTAGAAGCATAAAAACAAAAATAGACAAGGTTGTTCTGTTTCTTTTCTGCGTGCCGCCTAGCTGCCGCCCTGCAGGCCACACACACACACACACACACACACACACACACACACACACACACACACACACACAACACACAACACACACACACACAGG